>VOMN01105426.1:0-28692 GCA_014899125.1 Orchestia grillus | reverse complement strand
AACAATTTTCTTTCTTTTTTTCGCGTAAACGTAAGCTCATAACTCTAAAGTGAATTTACTAGGAGCAAATTTTTAGTTCAACTATACGAGTATCATATCAGATAGCATGTTATGCTGCTGTTCTGACATCAAAATTAGAACGGTTGATCTAAACCAAAAAAATTGAAATTTGAAAGCCGAGCTCATTTCAATAAAGTACATATATAAGTAGATTAACGATGCGATAAGTAGGCGCAGGGGCATATGCAAGCTGTACGTCAGTTGCAAGCACACTGGTACATCTCAATCGACTGACTCCTGAAAGTTTGCCGTGAACATTAAAACTAATATGGGCTTTCTAACTAGTATACGATCGACATTGTTTCTTAACATGAACTCAGGCGGCACTCACTCGCAATTTCCCCTACAATTGATGCGTTACACTTTAGAATCAACGGATTCACGATATATAGTTTTACTCTATCGAAAGTGAACAACTGACAGTTTATTTCATCCCATATGATAAATTCAGTTATATTCTAACATGTGTTGTATGTTCAACGAGGAAAACTCTGATTTGCAGTATTAAGGATGGACGTACTCGTACGTATCATTTTCATTTACTTGGAAACATTTTTCAAATTTGAAATAAAAACTGAACAACAATTATCGTTTAGCCAACTCTGAAATCCTCTATACAGAGCTAGGTCAACTTGGCTGCTCTATTCTAATTTCTACCTGCGGAAGACTTTCTGCAACATACCTGGGCATTTGCTTCCACCACGAATTGGCATGTGATATTTAGATGTATTGATAACATTGTAAAGTTAGAGTTTTCGCAGGAATTTCCCCAGTTGCAAGCACACTGGTTGGTTAATTATCATATTTACGACCGACAATGAATAAGTTCCGAAGAAAAAATGTACCATCGAAGAGAAATATTCTTCAGTAACATGTCGAAAATAACTCTCGAAAGTAGACAATACTATTCACACGCGTTATTAAGCAGCGTGATTTTTTCATATATAAAAACTTGATAGTATCCTTTTTTTGTTATGCATGAAAGATTATCATGCATGATTTCTAAATTCGCAAAATATGTCCATGGCAATTTTGTATGATTGCAAAGACATATCCCCAAGGGGAATTCCTTCCTTTTACTTGAAAAATATTTAGTATTTAGTTGTTCAATTTCATAACCCTCAAATTTTGCACACATGTCGAGCAGCAATCGGAATCGTATGAACTGCTTATAACTGAGTATAAAATCAAGTTTATCTGTAATTCAAATAACGTCTTAACTGAAGGGAAAACAACGGGATTAATCGTGAGCGAAAAGATTCTAGCACGTCGTGATAAACCCAGACCATAATTGTCGCGTATGACCAGCACTACCTCTACTACATAACCAGCCTAGGACTGAGATCAGAAGCATACATTTTACATTTTCATTCCCAAATGAAGAGCTTACCCTATACCCTTGGATGCTAGATTATACCTACAGGAGGACAATCACAGACTTTAGCTAGTTAGGCACAGAGTATTCCGTTTTTTATAACAACGATATTATTTCTTATAAAACTATACTGTGAATGAATAAAATATCTACAATGCTCCCATCGAAAGACGATTGATGTCGTTTTCTAACCTCGTGTATTTTGAAGTCAGGAAAGTAAATATGTTCAGAAACGAATTCGTCAGGGGATTTTTTTCATAGTTTTATAAAATCAAACAATTAGAGAATTTAATGTCATGTAAAATATGATAATTACAGGCATACAAGAAGTGAAATGAGAAATGAGATGTTTTCTTTCGATCTATTGAAAAATTTCCGTGGCAAAATACAGAACGGGCGACAAAAATGAGATAAGAATAATCATACATGAATTTTATGACCATTAATAGGCATGAATCCCGCCAGCTTTCTCCGAGTTCAATTCAGTACTTTTAGAAATTTTAAAATCATAAACTCTCCAACGCTTCTAGAGCTGTCAGTCGAATTTCTTTGGCTAAGATTTGGATAGACAACTTTAGTTCTGAAGCTTTGCCAAAAGTTCGAATTATTTTTGAAGCGCTGGAAACTCACAGAAAAATTGACGTGTGCATCACTTCAGCTGGGCTTCCTACAGGGAATTAAATTATAGTGAAGAGTAGAGCGTTCCCTCAGACCATTTCGATGGAGATCAAAGTAACTAAAGCGGAGCTTCTTCTATGTAAGCTAGTACTACAAGGGTAGTTGGCAGGATATGATTTCAAAATTAACTGCAGAGATAATGCATTTCCTTTGAGTAGACCGTCGTCCGAAATTTAGTCAACTATTTCTCCACCTAAATGGCAACATTTGAAGGTATGTCTCAGAAATACACAGGTGACGATTTAGTTAAGTGGCTATGGTAATATTACACGGTGTTCCTCAGAAATCTACAGACGAGTTTTTCATTAAATGGCTATGGAAAAATTACAAAGCGTGCCTCAAAAATCTAAAGCAAATTAAGAGGTTAAAACGAATAATCGCAGCATTAAAAAGCAAAAAACACATCGAATAATAACTTTGCAAAAATCCGTTTCAACGATTGGAGTATTTTTGCAGGTAACCCCGAAAATAAAAATAGAATTTATCAAAGGTACAAATGCCACATATTCGGAACCATTCAAGAATCAAACTCATATTTCCGAATTCAGTTTGTGATATACTCGCCAAAACGCTGCAATATAAAGGGAAAAAATAATGAGGAATACGTATAAATGAAGATAGATAAAGGTTTAATGATTTGTTTGTGAATGTCCCCCGTCATTGTTGAACTTCTCCGAATTTCTCAGGGCATCATTTTCTTTCACCCCGATTTAATTCAAACTTGACTTCTGAGCGTTTGCAGTGACACCACTAAGCTGTCACTTTTAAAAAATTAGAAGACGAGAAAGATAAGAAATTTTCAAAAGGATGTACTTCTAGTTTTTCATCCCCAGTTAAAGGAACGACAAATTTCTGCACCTGAGGAACTTTCAAATTGTCAGATTGATGAAGATAGAAGACGCATCTCACTGAGAAAGTTTCTTATCGTTGAAAAAAATTAGTTGTTTTTCCGGTAAAATACGTTCCGAAAAATACCGAAAAATTGATTCTAAAGACTTGAAAGTTTCCTTGCCGCAAAAGCTTGTCTGCTTCTTTTCGTCCGTGAAGAAAATCTAGAGAGATAATTTTTTAAAAGTTTTACTTTTTGTTTTATGCTATTTTTGAATCACAACCATTCGATCTCGAACTATTTATTTCTTAAAATACTTTACACTATATTGATAAATACCAAAGAATATAAGGAAATTCGACAATTCTTTGTTTTGTTACACAAGAAATTCCCGTTCATCATCGTTTTCTTTCTAAATTCCGTTTTTCAGTATCGCGTTGTCACTAAAAATAGCACATTGAATTCAAATTGCAAGTAATTGATATATTCTTTATACAACCCATAAATTTTTAGTCCATCCGCTAGAGTTATGTGGAAATTCGAATTTTAAAGCCTCACGAAAAAATTAGTACGCTGGTACAAAATTTGCTCCCATCCTACTGGTTCGAGACAACCGACTAGTTTTCCAGTAAATTCTCTTGCTTGATGACATACTGAGAACGTGTGTGACGGCTCATCGTTGAAGAGACTATGCGTACAAATACTCAATTACGAATAATTTATATGACAAATATTTTCTCCACATCAGTGCTAATGAAATGCCTCATTTAAAACATTTATTAGTCCAATCTGAATGATTTCCATAGCCATTGCAACCAATTCATTTTGAAAATATAATCTAAATGAATGTTGATCGCTTCGCAGGTACTATTTTCAAATTTATTTAGGTTGTACCGAAGGACAAGTAAGCTTCTCATCTTCGTAAACGAGCTGAAGCAGAATGTTTTAGCGGAATTAATTAACAGCTATACTACAGGAGTGAAAACAAATCCTTCCCATTTACATAGAGTCGGACCTAAGTTATATTTTACGAAAATTATTCAGTGGCTTTCCAAGAAAAAACGGAACTTCACTTTCTTCGTGACTCGTGATACGCCTCGGACCAGCTGAGGCGCCGTTCCTTAACCTCCTAAGATGTGCATAAAAAATCAGGGTTCAGAGTCCTTCCTCAAAATAATTCAATAATGCGTCTCAAAGAACTTATATAAAACAGTTTTCTCATATTAATGGAATACTGTCATGGTGTAATGAGTAGCTGGAGTGACGGTCCGGTGTTGAAACTATGGACTGTATTGTATACTCCGGACGGGGCATTGAACTAAAATTATTTTCTTTTACTCAAATTCATCATTGATGAATATTGATCTCCAACAGCAGGAAAAAGCTGTTGGTTATTTCGCTTACACTGATGGAGTTGGACGACCAGCGCTTCGACTAGAATATATTTCTTTGAGCAGCTGCACTAAATACCTTCGTTCAGTAAAACCCATTGGCATGGAATGAAATATTTTAGCTGTATAATTTTCTAAGCCATGTTACAATTACGTGTCACGATGTTATCCACCTTGCAGTTCAGTAAAAAGCAATTAAAATAATTCAACTAACTCAGATTTACTTGAATGATTAAGCTATGCATATTAAAGAATTTTGACTAAATACCTATAGGTAGAGTAGTCTACCGATGTGTCAAATTAAAAAATTGTATACCTCTCGTCAAAATCAATTAACAATGTCGCTCTACTATACCTCATCGTTACGTACAGCTCATCGTTGGAGCCTTCTGCCGCTGTGCCTGATGGTCATATATGAACCAAGATGGTTAAGCAAAAGGAATTCTTATCCTACGCCTTAGTTATAGAGAAAACTCGAAAAATATTTAAAATAAATAAATAAAAACGTCGAATGGGAACCTCAATCTTCCTGTCGATAGGAAACAATTACATTATATTCACGACGGAGAACCAGGCCCGACATTAACAACATTGTCGTTCTGACCGATAAAATTGTATTCTGTTCATATTTTTTCCCACACTCCTGGCCATGAAAGACAACAGTATGGGATACACTTTTGGAAATTATTGGGTAAATATGTTCCATGACAGATTCCAGCGACTCTGTCGTAGCAGCTTTATAAGCTATGAATTGCAGAAATTTCAATTCAATCAGAGCGCTTCAGACATGTTCTTTGATCAAATTTATGGAACGAAGTTCGACTTCATGCTCGGTGGAGTGCTTCAGACTTATTCTTAGGCTTAACTTGAGACATAAAACTTGGCCTTATGCTCAGTTGACCGCTGCACACTTATCTTGAGTCCAACTTATAAAGCTGAAACCTTACGCTCGGTAGGCCGCTTCACGCTCTTCACATCGACACGTGGCTGCTACAGCCCAAGGAGCATCACTTTATCAGCCATAAAGCTTCATGTGCGCCAGAACTGCCTCTTGAAAATTATCTTCGCAAGTTTCGCGCTGGTGAGCGCCAATATGGATAATCTTAGAAAATTTTCGTTCCCTAAAATCCTAACATTATTACGTAAGCCTTTCTCGACTGAGAAAAAATAAGAACTATGTTATGATTTTATAGAAGGCTTGACTTCACTTAATCCTCTAAATTCTTCATCCTCGCTTACCTTCATTTTAGTTCATCTATTAAAACATAAATCAGCCTTAGAAGTATGCCACATAATCTATCGTAACTCATTTCAACCGAAACGTTCATATTTAAGTTAACTTCGTGGTACCAGCGATATTCTTCCCATTATAATTTCCTTCAAGTGGGGGACATTACTGTAAAACACTGTTTAATAATCAAATACATTCTTCCTCCTAAATTTGCCTAAGCCGTAAGCTTCTACATAAAGTGATACCTTTTACCCGGTAAATAAGAGATAACAAACCTATGATATAATGCAACGCATAGGCGCCTGAACAAGAGCGCAATACCAATCCTACGGGACTGAGTGCACGATAATAGTTTACCGTACGTTTGTACGGTAAACTATTGAAACAAAGGTACATTTCAATTATTTCGCGAAATTTTCATCTAGAATGAAAACAATTCTAGTATACACAGATATTCGCGAGGCTTTTTTATTAATCACAGGCGAAGCAAGCTTTATGAATGGCATGGTATGTAATACAATATTAACTGGTTATGAGATAGAAGATAAAGTAATGAATCTACTCGAACAACACAAGATGAGGCTGCTCCAGGATACGTGATCGAAAAACTCGAACTAGAATAAAATCTTGAATTGTTATCTGCATTTCGGGTTGAAAAAAAGGGATTTTTTTTACTTTTGGTATCATGGATTTTCAAAATCACTTTAAAACCAATTGTGATTGATTACAAAACAGTATTGAAGATTTGAGACAAGGCTGGAAATACCGGGGAATTCAAGTCAGTTTCACCTGAAAACAGACAAAGGCATCGTGCGATAGCCCGTGAATGAATTTTCTGCAGAGAATTATTACATTAAATTTGTTGGACCACACCTACACACTTATTTCGTAGGTGAAATTTGCCAGCCATCATGAAATAGTGAACCTTGTACGTGTAGCTCCTTCCATTCCTTATCTTCATCCGCGTCTTTCTTGTTTGGGTTGGAGCTGATTTGAGTTTGCGCTGTTCCGTTTGAACGGGACGTTTTCCTTGTTTTGAGCTGCGAACGTTATTTACAGTTTTCTCTGATATCTGACCATGCAATTTTAATGCACTTGAGAACTGAGTTTCTTATTCACTTTCAAAATAATGCCCGACTCGTTTTCGGGACAATTTACTTTTATTGTAGTTTTCCTTCGTTATTTCCTTCAAATGTTAATTCATTGGTCAGCATTAGAAAATCGCAGAGAACTCGTAACATTTTTATACTGATTTGAGTTTATGAGAATAGTCCAGACACCATAACAGGAATTAATAAAAAACGATGATTGCATTGGAAGCACACCTGTTCCTAAAAGATACAGGTTGGCTTTGAAGTACAGACATTTTCATCAGAAAAAGGCACAGAAAGGCCTTTGATCATACACTTGCTACAAGAGAGCGTTTGCAACTTATTATAGAAGTGAACGTGAAATGAAACCAAATCAAACTCAATCTCGAGCTCCCATGCGGCGAAGCTTTCAAAATATTCAATAATTTTCGCCACCACCTTACAAAAAGGCTCATATAATTTAACCAGCTCTAAGCGTTTGGACCCAAAATCGTAAAGAAATGAGTCAGGCGGTAATTTCAGGGAGTATTTTTTCGTTATCAGAAATGCCTTTACTATAAGCGTTCACTTCTGAGAGAAATTTTGACTGAAACATGAATAATGTTATTGAAACTAAATAGGACTGCATTTCCTGAACTATCAAAATCAACTAAACTGATGCAACATCTACTTTCATTTATTCGAAGATGGAAAAATATCAGTGATAAATAAGCGTCCGGTCCGTGTTTGCAGACCGGATAACGCAAGTTCTTGCAGAGTCTCCTACAACTTTTTTGAATTAATTTTAGACCAAGCAAAAACGTGTTGTTAGTTTAAGCTCGTCTTTAACAACGTTGAGTGGAGGAAATGAGGAATTCCACTTAACAGACTTATCGTGTTTTCTTTCAATTATTGAGGAAAATTTCAGAAATTTCAATTTGAGACAAACAAAATTTGTCATTCTAATTCGTCAGCTTGATAGATAACATTTTCTCAAAAAACTATATGGTCAACAAAAACATTTAAGGTAAGAAGTTATAACACTTAATCACTCGTATCCTTCATTTAACAAAAGTTCAAAGACTCTAAACAATATTCCCACTTCTTTTGAATTACAATTCCTAAATAATAATAATAATTGGGTTTCAGGAAGAGAGAAAATAATGCTACGTTAATACCCATCAATTTGGTTTCATATTTGTGAGCTAACAATCCTGTAATTTTTCCTTAAAAATTCACATTTGATACATACCAATGATAAATTCATTGATCCAAACCAAAAAATCCAATGCACGTGGTCTTCGCATTGATTTGAGATTTATTCATGTTTACATAACATTGAGACATCGGAACTTTGCATTAGCATTGTCGATAATTTAAAAAAAATAGCTCGTTGGAAGTGAGCAAGAACACTAATAGTGGATCAGACTAAGCTATTAGTCAGTAGCAGCATCCCTAGCCCCATGGTATGTGATCTAAAAAGGACAAAGAAAGAAAGATTCATTTAGTATGGACTGTAGAGTAATAAGAATTTATGCATAAATTGTTTCACAATATCTCCTGCGCAAAGAAACAGCAAGTTAAGAATGAAGAGAAAGAAAAGACAAAGAATGGATAGCGAAGAGGGTGTGAAAATTAAAGGGAGCATAATGGGTGAGAAAAATTAAAGTCCTAAAGGCCCATCTATGGCTAAGGTAACATACCAGTGCCATAGCATGCGATGGGCAAACCTACTTAACCTAATCCTATTTCCTATACACTATTCTCCCACAGGGGAAACGTCAACGGAATCTATCATTAAATATATTTCGTCCTGCCTGCGAATGAGCGCCCTTCTTTTTCTCGAACTGTCGCGGAAGTTTTCTAACAATTCTGACCCAATATTCATTCAAGTATTGAATGACTCAATAATTCATTCCCACAAATCTTTTCAGCTTCTGCATTGACATTTACCTTGAAAGAAACTTATAACTTACCATTGATTTGTGTTTGAAATCAACACAATGAATGCCAAATTACCGTCTGAACTTGATACGTTTATTTGTTGGTTCTAGGTACCCTTTTGCAGTATTTTACGTCAAATAAAAGCCACGTCTGTCTGTCTGTCCGTCTGTCCTACTTTTAGGTAACACGTAACATATTTGAATAGAAGTATTACGCAAAAACTATTTGAATATCAGTATACCGTAGGCGGTATTTGAATATAAGTATACCGTAGGCGATATTTGAATATCAGTATAGCGTAGGCGATATTTGAATATAAGTATAACGGAGGCGATATTTGAATATAAGTATAACGTAGGCGATATTTGAATATCAGCACAACATAGCAGAAAATTCAGTTTCAGTTCGGTAAATCTGTTCTGCTGTTCATTTTTTTCTACAATAATGTACAAATACATAATGAAAGAGTACAGTTTGAACTATGTCATACCATTCTACTACTATCTTTGCTGAGTAATCATGGATAAAATTTACTTGAAAAAATGGCTCGGAAACTGTACTTTAGCTACAATACATTCAGGGTTTGCATCGAGTCCATGATGCAAGAACACTAATAACATATAGTTCAAGATCTATATTTACGATGAAGCTGTAGTCATTGCTCAGTTCTTTTAAAGCAAACATATGAATAACAAAAAATGAATAACACAACTTTTAGTGTTTAGACAAGATCAGTTGAATGATTTTGTGCGTGAACCATGATCAGGGAACTAGACTCCTAACATCTGAGCCGAGTCATTTCCACGGGAGTTGGTTATACCATACTGCATTAAACTGCATGGTGCGCTTCAATACAAGTTCAGTTTTCGAATTATTTTCAGCACAACACCGAATTGAGCTGCCACACGAAGGTTCATACTGAGGTTCAAATTCTTATGAATTATTAAGACGATTGATGCATTATATACAAAGTTACATCAAAAAATGTGTTGCGTTTCATTTTTTATTGAGTCACGTTTTATTGCAAGTTTTGAAAATGTGGTCTGTGTATAAAAAAACACCATATTTTTCTTGTACCATGGAGCATAATGTGCTGCTACATTATTGGTCAATGCGCTTTCAAAGGTTGGATATCACATCGTATAGTCTTTTGTCCATGGACTAATATGATAAGCTGTTCTGGATCCAGTGACACATCTGATCTTCTCCCACAGGGTCTCTTTCGATGCATACTGAGAACATCCCACATAAACCTGTCGTTTGAAGATTTCAAGATGGCCAATGAGCCATAAGTTGTTCGAAGGCGTTTACGTAGGGTGAAGCAGAGGGCTCGGTCATGAGACATTCTCCTTTGACAGTCAAGGTATTCAGAAATGAAATGGTAGCCTTAGCTGAATCCAATGTAGCACCATCATGCATAAATATAAGCTGATGTCAATGAACAAGTGGCGGGCCATCTAACCGTGGTGACAAATGCTCGTCCAGAAACCGGGCATAGACTTTGCTGATGATCCGAACACATTCCGACACTCGAAATGGTCGTACCAATTCGTTCCCAATGATCCCTGCCCAAAACATCACTCCACCACGAACTTGTAGGCACCGAAAGTGATGGACGAGAGACTCCATGAAGTTTCCACGCTTTGGCCCATTCATCGGGATCATCGCACGTAGCTCGGATTTCATCCGTAAAAAGTACATCGCAAATGTTTGTTCCCGTAAATTTTTTTAACCTAGACGATGCGCTTCTCATAGCGGGATGTTTAGGATGAGTCTGGCGATGGGATCTATACTCTTTGTAAAATTTTTGAGAATCCTACGCCGGTGTTTCTGGATACAGGTCCAAGCTCAGCACATTCAAATATTACAGCACTGGTCGCTCCAGGATGGCTTTTTGAGTGCCGATGCGCGTATGCGTACACATGTCCTGTTTTTTTTCTACGCTTACTTTTGTCTTTCCTATCCTTGGAGATGGAGTTATTTACGCATGACTTCAATATTCTTGCATCCCTTTCTATTGCTGTAGCTATATCCACTACAGGGACACCATTTGCAATGACTTGGACAATATGAGCCTTCTTCTCAGCTGTCAAACGTCATTTCCCTCATATTTTATAACTGCAAGAAAGAGTGACATCAAAAAACGTAACATAACATTTTAATTGATCGTACTTGGTATGTGCCGAATCAACCGCCATGAAAACTTAGAGGTCACTCATAACAAGAACCTTCTTTACATTGAGGATAATTTCCATCGTTGTATCTTATACTGAAAATACTTCGAAAAACTGAACAATAAAACGTAACTCGCAATATAGAATCCCTAAATACAGACGAACATTATGGTTAGCTTCCAATTAGGTAGAATTGAAATAGACAACCTGAGCAGTCTACATCAATTTACAAGCATTGGCTTCATTTGTTTCGGTGCTCGCATCTAATGCAGCATCTATTTTAGATGGCAAAACGTGCGTACTTCTAATGCGCGGATAAATGTGCCCCTGAAACGCAGAAAGTTCTTTAGTACAATAGTAAAATATCTGTTGAAACAAAAATGAGGATAGGTCTCACGACGGAAAAATTTATGTATTCAATCAAAGTATTTCCAAGCCGGTTAGTTATTTGAAACCAGAATTTTTCTCAACTTTGTCTTCACCGCCTTCAATATTACATGGCCACTTATTTCATGAACTTTGTGTCCAAGGCAACAATTATGCTCGTCTTTGAAGGCTTCTAACACTTGCGACTGAAATCGCACCTCTATCACGATGTTTCAAGTCATTTCTACGAGACCATGTTTATAAGTCTTTGCCAGCTGTTCTGCCTAATATTGAGAAACCAATCGCTTCCCCTCAGGAAGAAAGGGGACCGTGCCGGGAGCTGAAGGCGAGAGCTTATAGCCATACTTCACTATTCATAGTTCTGAGTTCGGAGCGAAAGGCATATATTTTTTTCCAGATCCTTGTTTTTAATTTCCGCAATAAAAATTTGTTTTTAATTTTTTAAAGCAATAAAAATTGCGTTATTAACGATTTGGTTGCAGGTGGGACGCTTTAATAAATTTTAATATGTCTTTGTTGCATCTCGTGCATAGGACGCTGCATTTTTCATTTGCATATATCTACAACTAAATGTTAAGTGAATTATGGTGTATGACAGCCACACATGAATAACCAGTTCACGTTTGAAATAAGATTTTGAAATTTCTACGTAGCACGCTATCTAAAGTTGGGGAATTCATTAAAAATATAAGGAATGCAACCATTTATTAATACAAATAATAGCACTCTGTAAAATTTATATTTGCTTCGGAAAGTAACTATGAAAAAAGCTTCAATAAATCAAATATATTTTTGCTTGCGTGTATACTTATTACCACGATAAATACGCAATAAAAATTTGTCCTCAAAATGTTCCTTATCAAAATTTCACGTATCCCTCACATTGCAAACGTGAAATCTGATTAAAATCCAATGTAGCTTTCGTACACTTATTTTGAACTTTGTATATTATAATTTAAGTGCTGGCAAAACTAGTAACCGTTCTTTAGATATTAGAGGCATACTGAAGTTTACCTATTAGAAAAAGTACGACATCAAAATCGTCTTGGTAAAGCGAAAATTTGGAAAAAATATTGCTAAATGCGATTGAAAACTTTTTCAACCAATCACTTGTGCTTAGAGAAATGGAATTGCTTATTTGAATGTAGAAAAACGAGTCCTATCTTCATGTTCACTTTCAGAATCATTTGTTCGATATCAGATCCTTCTTCATATAGTGAAGCTCATGATGCAAAATCATTCGACCGTTTTCGATCCATTCTTTGGGAACACAAAAAGAAACGTCCCCTGGGAGAAGAGGACTTCATCTAACTCGACTTCCCCTCGTCCTCGAATTCTCCTGAACCCTCGAAGTGCGAGGAAACAATTGAAGCTTCCACAAATTAAAAAACTGAGGACTTCGTTGGAAAATCCAGAAATAAAAAAGGACCTGAGGTGAAGCGTTAACTTCCATTTACTCAGGTGAATTGTGCTAGAACCGGAAACCAGGAATTAGATGAAAATAGGAAACTAATGATACAGCAAGTAGACAAATATTTTGCATGGAATAAACGACCTAAAAGGATATTCGTTGCATGAGTTGAGCCTCATAGCACAAAATCGCAGGCAGCATCAGCTATTCAGCAAATGATGGATGCAGTTTTTCATTGCTTAACCCTTATGAATTCAACAGATACATACGGATGTTAATTTTGAAAAGTAATCAAAAGTTAATTGAGAAAGGGAAACGCTTTAAGCCCGCTCAAAGCATAACTCTTACAATCGTTCTGCTCAATAAGGTACTTTTTATCATTGATGAAAAGCTACATCGACAATTTAGGAAAATTGTTGAATCCGAATACAGTACGGTCGTATTTAAAAAATTTTGATTAGTATTTGCAATTAATTACTCACAAACAAAGCTCTTAAGAAAAGTAATTATCTCAGTTCCGGATTTTAAGTAAGAGCCAGAAAGCTTACCTCCATTTTCATTCCCTGGCTTATAGAGCTATTTTGAGCCTGGCTTTTTGAGCTATTCACCGTATCAAAATGTATATCTCCCACTCAGTGTGTATTATAACAATTATTAGGAATTAATAAGCCAGGGAACATTTACGAACGAAGAGGGACATACACATAATACATAGAACTGACTGAAAGATTTTGAAATCTGATCAGTGGTATTATAAGTCAAGGTTTGTCTATTTGTTTAGATTTATTCGATGGCCGCTGAAAAATATCGTTTTTTCCTTTGTGATCGAAGATGAAGGGTCAAACGCTCGATGCTGTTGGCATTTCAACAACCCATTATTAAAGAGAGGTAAGTAACATGAAATAGATATTTCATCTAACGTACCGACTTTTAACATTTGACACTTATGAAGACTTCCTACTCAGGATTCGATCTGTGGCAAATTCTAAACACACGCTACCAGCCAAACAACAGTTATCTCGAGTACACTGCTGCATTGCATGAACAGCCTAGCAAATGCAATTACGATGCTCAACTCTACCATAATTCAATCATGGGAACTTACGGACTGTTGCATACTAAACATGAAAAGTGTTTCAACCTATGTTTATTTAAAAAACACATATATAAAGTAATTTTTTTAATTAGAATTGCACTCATAGTTTGAATGAAAAAGAAAAAGAAATTTCAAAATAGAACGCGTGTATATTAAATTAAAATTTCCACTCCACATAATTTCTTCTCACCGAACACCAAACTTTGGTTTTCTTCAACCTAATATTGTCACTATGAAATGGGACACCAAAGCAGAATTTCATTGTATTCTATTTCAACATATGAAATATAAATACGGTACATCTGACCAACCTATGTTCTAGATCAAATTTAAATTTTTTTATAGTAGCAACACCCAAAGGAAAGAAATTAGATAATTTTGAACTTAGTGTTTCTACGGCACGCTAAAAAACGACTGGCTTTTTCAGATGAATTCTAAGAAAAATTTTAGCATACCCGCTAAATATTTTGTCTTCTCTACTCCGTAGCAAAAAGTTGAAGTTCGTAAATAAAATTTCGCATTCTCTAAATGTTTCCGGTGATTTCATTACAATACACAATTAAACTAAAGAACGAAAATGCATGCCAAAAACCTGCAAGGAAAGCAGTGTCATGAGCGTGAAGTTCCATATGTAAATTTTATTATTTTGACTTGAAGGTTCAAAATTTCTCTTCTTTTACTAAAAGCCTACTTTTATACTTCTATTCTGATCTTGCGTCATCGTGTACAATATAGCTCAAACGTCTGCGAAGCCAAACTTCAAGGCATAGCTCATGAAAAATAGTCTATAACTACTTCACTTCAAATCAGCTATCTGTCTGAACTCGATCAGGTCAACTCCAGTCTAAATTTCAAAGCACTCTCGAGCAACTCGGAAACGTATCTTCAGACTTTAATTAATCGCCTCTCCGTAAGCCGAACGATGGGGCTAATTACGTTTGTTCACCTGTAGTTACTGGCAAAGTTTACGTTTGACTTCAGGCAAACTTCCTAACTTGAGTCCAAACAAGAGTTTGGACGTCAGGCTGCCGAGTAGTTCGTATAAGAATATCGATGTCGGTACAAGATGAAGTACCAGGGCTGCGCGCATTACCCTACGACTGCAGTTATTCTCTCTTCACTGCAAATGAAAGCAAACTAAAGGAGTTAATGGAAAGGGCTTTCATTTAAGAATGCAACCCCTCGAATTATTTTAATTTTCGATGATATTAAGAGCTCAAAATTATGCTGAAAATATTTATAATTCTGTTTTTTTATACAAGTGTACTGTGTCACTTGAATTAAATACGAAGTGGAAAATGTAAATTGAAAAAACTAAGGCATCCCTTCAACTGTATCAGCATGGGAGCGTGAATTATGCCCCCAAAAACTTCATTTTAGATATTATGAATCATCTCTCAATAGAAGCTGCCCATACCTTTCACCTAGTGTTTTTAATCCCCGCTGTAAATACCGAATAGAAAAGCTTGTCGATTAAATCTCCATACTTTAATAAAGCTTCATTATTTCACGAAAATTATTCAAACGTTAGGAAAGCTATATTCTGCTATCAATTGAGAGTTAAGTCCGCATAGTGTTCACTGACTTAGTTGGCTTTGTTCTTCCTAAATAACAAATATAGTAGAAAAATCTTACGAGAGTATACTATCTGAAAAGTATTTTATTTCATTGAAATAATTTGAACAGGCCTCTCATGATCTCATGAAGAGAGCGAGAATTAAAATAACTTCGAATTGCAACTGCAACTCAAAAACTTAGAAATGAATGCAACCGCAACTCAAAATATTCTCGTAATAAATACAGTCAAGGTAAATAATATCTATGACAATCCGATAATGAATTCCAAAAAATATACCTTTTTCTATGAACTAGTAAAAAATTCGGTGCCTTAAAAAAAGTGTAACAGAGTTTTCCTAATGTGTCCGAATTTGCATGACCTCGTAACTCGCACATGTTGCAGAATTGAATTTCAAGAGTTTGATTTACTATTGTGATGAGCGTAGTAGGTGCATGGTGACGAAATCAATAACTTAACAAGACGAAAATTCAAGCTTAATTAGACACCGTAAAGCGTTTTTTTCTCTACAGATCGACATCTAACGATGCATGATCAGGCATTGGTTGCTTATATGCTCTTTGTTCAGTATTCCAAGACAAACATTTCCAGCCAATTTCGAGACAAATTATGATCAGCAGTTCAACGAGCATATCAAGTAGAAAACACTGCAATACATCGAAATGCAATACTGCAGCAGTAGTTCAACAAGGCATTAAAAAAATAATCATGAATCCTAGCAGAAGATCGTCAGTGAGACGATGCGCCGGTTTTTATCAGAGGCTTCCTTTCCAGCGAACCTGGGTGCACAAAATCTAGCAACCGAGCGCCGTATATTCGTCCATCAGCTTCCGGGTGGTTGGGCTCGGGAGGTAAGCTCGGTCATGGCTTGCAAATTGCGCGGGTTTTCTGTGAACTCTGCACGGATAAGAGTGCAAAATGTGGGCTCGTCAATCTCGAAGACAGTGTCCGACTTTTCTACTTCGACGAAGAAAGTCATTTTTTAGGCAGACCCTAAGTCATTATTTTTTTCTGGTCGTTGTACTTTTTTGTTCATTTGTTTATATCCATCTTTCAGGTCGTATTTTCAAAAGAAGAAAGTAGTTCCCCATTTTCACCTGGCGTCTAGGGTGCATTAGATTTAACCGCAAACATCGACTTCGAAACTTAAGACCACAGTTTTCGTACCTCAGTCGACCTTTCCAAACCACGGTGCTTTTTACACCTTAGTTCAGCAAACTTTGTAACGAATATGAAGTTAGTTACTGATATCTAGGATGATCGAAGTAGTCTGTATAATTACTTCCACAGATTTCTCACGTCGGAAAATCAGGAACTACTCTACTTACAACGTCGAGAAGCGCACCAGTTCTTCGCCTCTAGGGAACGGACTGCATTTTTAGAATTTTTTCCTATGGGATGGAGCACTTTAAAAAATAGCATGCATATTTAACTCGATGAAATGAACGTATTTCATTTCCATCACTTTGTTTGATTTCTTCAAGAAGAATAAAAAAATTTACAGGATTCGTTACATTTAACCATTTATTAATTCATTTCACCGTCTTCAAGTTTTTCATTAGAACATTGAGGATAGTCGTATTCGATATAATTCAACACAAGGTATTACAGTTACTCGTTTTTGTTCGGAAAAACAGCAAAAAATTGAAAGCGATTTCTTAATTTTCGGAAATTCATTCACAATCTATCATTATTTCCCTCCAAAGAATTTTCAATGATTCCAAAACGCCAAGGAGCAATCTTTATCCATCTTGAAATTCCGAAATTCCGGGTTGAATTATGTATGTTGTGTTACTGTAGGCTAAAAACTGTAGAAGTCGTCACCGTAAGTCACACCACAACTATTTAGCAGTTCAGCCAGCGACGGCAGACCCATTTATCACACAGCCAAAAATTGAGGTCATGGTCCTAGGATTCTGAGAAGAAGCAAACAGACCGTTAAGCTCCCCTTTTGACATCATTATGAAGCACTGACGACATCTGTGCATTACTGTCTTGGTCGAACCTCGATCAGATGACTACAGATAATGGCATCCAGTTCTAACCCGGAATTTCTTAGCGCACAAGTGCAACTGACTTTCTTTTTTGAATTTCGTCGCTGGTAGGCCCACACATTTCTGCATGTACATACGTTGCTCAAGTTTGGATACGTTGTAAAGAAGATCGAGTAGAACGTCATGGACATACAAAATAGCTTCCGTAAATTTGCGTGAAATTTCACCGGACGGTTCCCCTAAAGTGTGCAGGTTTTAGTCCTAAAAATAATGTTCTCGTGATGAATATTCTTCTGAAATAGAAAAACAGTGAACTCTTTTTCATTTATTATGTCGCAATGAAAGCATCTTGGTATATAATTCATTTGGACTTTCTGTGCAGAAATGAACTTACTTGCCGCCAAGCTGTCACTTTAGTATCTAAATGAATGAAATATCAACAGGAACATGATTGAAGAGAATGAGTGAAAGTGAGTACGGGTTTCCAATAAGTAATGAAATTTCGTCCCCGTTTGAAATTGTGTTTTTCAGTGACTGAAAAATTTCTCAATTATTCAACGACATATGTCATGAGTGCTTACGTAAAATGTACAGTAAACGCAAACACTAAAACATTTTTACTTCGAGATTTGGTACGATATTTTACGTTATGACAGTTGTCAAAAAAATAGGCAATATTCAGGTGTAACTGGCTGGCAGAACAGGTCTACATGAATTTTACTAAATAACTACATTTCAACTCCTAAACCTAAAAACCACGACAATTATGATTCCCTCGAAATGAAGCACTGGATTAAGTCGATCCCGTATCACAGCCTAAAGAATCCAAAGCTCTAACTTTAATGAACTTAATATATTTGCGATTTATATAGATGCGCAATTATTCAAAATTATAGGCGTTAACCGGTATCATGTGATCATCCTCTATACATCGAAAGTTTTAAAGAGGCTCTCACTCGGGAAAAAGCTTTTGGCAAAAAAGAGCGAAAGCCTGGATGATAGAACTACAAAATCCAGCAGATGAATTTTTAAATTTTCTTGAAATATGATAAAATTGAGTACGGAATCATTATGGGAACGAGCGGAGTGGTTCATTATTGGGTCTCCCCCAATGCTCCATGCGATCAGAATACCAAATAAACATTCCATAATCACATCACAGCGTACCACTGATACATTGTCTCTCACTCTGATAGAAACCAAGGACATAATGCTTATACAGACATTTTGTCACCTGTACTGTACACGTGATCAAAGTAACTCTCGTGCTCTCCGAAGCAAATGTATAATGCTGTAATCCTACAAAGCAAACTATTTCATTAATGTATATTACACAAAGACTTTCTTGTATACGCTCTTTAATAAAGATCAAGGACATATGTTTTTTGACCGTTTTTCTATTAGTTTTTTCAATGTTTCCCCTCAGAATTTTCAAATTGGGCCTTAGTTAATAAAGAATACACACAAAAGACATTTTGAATTTCAATACGATTAGAATTTGAATGTTCATACATTCATTTTCAAGAACAAAGTTGTTCTAAATTTAACGAGAATTTCGAGATAAAAGTACTATTCAGCTGTATCTTATATACGTGGGAATAAATTAAAAAGAACCTACATCAAGAAATTAATCGCAGCGTGCGTTCCGACGGCGGGAATTACAGAACGACTACACGTACAAGAATGAACCTGACAATAAACTACCCAACACATTTTTCTCGTTCAATGTTAAATACACGAGGGTATTCGCTATCGATCATAATGATATTCTTTGTCCAATTCGCGTATTTAAAACACCTCGGCTAGCGAGTAAAGAATAATATGCGCTCCTGAGCAGCCACCAATAGCTTACGAGTCAGCTTAATTTTTGTTCCAGTACAGAGCAGTGTTTTTTCATGAAAATGAATGATGCAAGGCTACTTTTATGACTTAATTTTGTTTCCTATTTTGCAAAGTAGAAAAATTCCAATAAAAATTGTAAATTTGTATTAGGTGTACATGCCATTCTTAATTTTGTTCGGTTATGCAACTTTATTATTTACTATAATTTATGTATGCAAATAATACGACCCCCCCAAAAATTACAAGTTCATGAATTATTTCCAGTTATTTCCAAAGTTAGTAACCGAATTTACGATTAATTATTTTACTTCATTTTTGAAAGTCCAATGTGAACATCACACAGGCGTTAAGCATCTGTAAAGTGACCTTGTAAAATAAATGATATCAGGAATTCAAAAAATATTACTCAATAATTATGGATAACCGCTTCAGTTAAAATTTACCGGGTAACTCGTATAAAAAGTCATGATGGAAAATCTTGAAAATTCAAGGGTTTGGTATCGCAGTGAAAAAATCAGCCTCTGAGAAGCGATTGCATAGTAAAGCACAAGGCAAAACCATTGGTTTCAAGTTGATGTTTTGATGCACAGGGCATGAAACTAGGATGCGGTAACCTACCCTCTAAGGTTTAGTTCGAGGTATCCTTCGGAATCTATTAGGCCAGTATTAATTTGCCAAAAGTGTAAAACGTTCATATGTATAACATGCATATGATTCGAGACAATCCTCCACCCAAAGATACTGTACACGATGTAAATGAGTAGTGATTCCCTTGTTATAATCAGGAAAAATCATTCGACAAGCGTCAAGAAAATATTACGTGGAGGACGTGAGACACAAATGCTTCATTTTCTCATACATCACTTTCACATGATTTTATCCCATCACGGGTGTTCGATGGAATATTTTGAAGTTTTAAAAATATTTTTAACCATACCTTGATTCAACAACCACAATTCGGTAAACATATAATCAATCGACTATAGTCTTCCAGAGATATGAAATGTTTTAATTTTCGTTTTCATCGAAAACAAGACTCAATAGCAAAGAACGCTGAAAGACGCTGCTAATTGGCGCGCTGAAAGGTCTGATCTCTACATGGATCGGTGAAAAATGTATTCAGAGATAATTATTGTTGAACAAACCCCTTTTCATGTAATGAGATTATTTCAATCAAAAGGTGCACATAATCAACAAATTTTTTATTGCCCTCAGTTTCCCCGATTAGATTTTTAGTGTTACAAAAGCGGAATTAAGTTAGTGATCAAGAAAACATGATTTCGCAGATTAATTAAAGCAAATATAGCCAGTATTATTCGTGTTATGATCTGAGTAAATGGTAATAAAAGTGTTGTTATAATTATTGTTTCCTCTTCAACACACGTATACTCGTATTCATTCCTGCTGTTATTAAAACTGAAATTCACAATCGTGAATTAACCATTTTCTATCGAGAAATTTCGTTTAGAATAGCTGCAAGCAGTCATATTACAAAAGTATTCATTGACAGCTCATCGTTTGCTGTGTATACGGAGCGAGGTTTTAAATAATTGAAGTTAATTCAAAATACGGAGAAAAAATTAGGTCGTTGCGGTGAACAATCGTTTGAAATTATAGCTGCACTCAGCGTATCTAAAAAATTCATCATGAATGCAGTAATCTACCTACAAGACCAGGAACCTGCGTACCTTGTACTACAAGTGATTTGTTATCTGCGCGCTACTCGCTCACAGTGACATATGATCAGTCCACAACCACCAGCCGAGATAAATGTTCTGGAAATGCATGTATGCCCTGGTCAGTCAAGCGAGTCTCTTAATCGATCACCTGCAGTAAAGGTATAGAAACTTTTTTATTTACAGCATGCACTATTCGGCACCACCATACCTTCGTCAAGGTGCGTGTTCGACCGTCCACACATGAATCAATGACTGGAATAAGTAATTAAACTGATGCTCACATTGCACGGTCGTCGGCCACTATACCTTCAATGCCTGGAAAATTCAACTTTCTGTACTCCTACAATCTAACTGGTTGATCTTAGAGGAGGAAGAGGGGCTCAATGATAATGATGTTTAAAAATTTTTGTTTATGAATACCTTCGAATAACAAACACGGCACAATGATAAATATAAGATCTCACCGGTGGAGCTGGTACCTACTTGTTCAAAAATCTGGGTACAGCGGGGAATGTTCCAAGCCCTGAATGAACACATGAACATTAGCCCCTGATCGAATCTGTGATACGGTATGATGCAATACCATATAACGAACTATGTATGAGACCAGCTCCCGTAATTTCAATATTGCCCATATAGGGCACAAAAATATTGCTAATATGTCTTCATTGACAGGAGCATTTTTAGGATGATATAAAATTGTTTAAGAAATTTTTTCATGATTCGAGTATTTCGAGAAGGCAACCAATGCAACAAATTTTTTGAAGAAATGCGTCTTGTTTATGAATAATTTTTGTACATGATGTAGTTGTTCACCAATTATTATATTATCAATTTACTATTTTTCGACACACCACTCAGGTGGCTGGTGAGGTATGTAAATATTGCCACCAGTCATTCCTTCGATGTGGAAGTGTGTTTAATCACAAAACCCTGATGAAATGTTAAGCTAGCTCCTGAGTCAAGTGAAGTCAAGACATACTGATGAACTGTCACCGTAAAACCTAGCCCTTGGCCACCCAAAAGAAGACCGAAGGAGCTACATTTGGATACCGCACGAGTACCTCAGCAAAGATGAAAACCAGGCTTCGAATGAGTTACGAGCCTCTGTTTACCCAGACTTGCTGACATAAACTTTGTCAGCAAAAAACGCTAGAGTTTACCCTGACCTAACCTATCCTTTAAGCGGATACACGATCGTTCAACAAAAGCTTTAGCATCAGAACTCGAGAAAAATATTTTGCAATGGGCAACCTGAGCTCCACACAATTAACTACAGATGTGCCAAGTTGCTTAATGCGTGGTCACAGTTCTACAATTCCGTCGAAGCTATCGAAATTTTCCCTGTTGGGTCAAACCGGCCTCCAAATAATATGCAGTGAATATTTCTTCGATGATAAGATAAGAATACTAATTAGTTTCAAGCTCACTATTCACATGAAATGTAACCTAACTAAAGCGGAGAGACGGAGCCTTTCAGTATAGAGTATAGAGAAAGTATTTATGACTTATTTTAATAGACCATTTAGTATGGACTACATAGGACTGGGAATTTATGCACATGGTCTGTTCCCTAACACGATCTCCGGCGCATTGAAACAGCAAAGTTAAGAATGTAGAGAAGGAAAAAACAAAGAAGAAACAGCAAAGGATGTATGGAAAATGGAGACAGTAAAGTAGGAACAAAAGATACAAGTACCGATGACCTACCTTCAGCTGCAGTAACCCAATTTATTTCTTGGTACAGACATATGTGCTGATTAGAAATATAACTCGCTTGAAACGCATTTTGAAACACCCTGAATCTCATCAAAAATGATCGCTAGCAAAAACACAACAGTATAGTTTTCCATCGATCTCTTCCGAAAACTAATTTCATTTTTTCTTCGTTCAAAAACTGTTTTACAGAACAAGCACAAAATAGTTCAACCTGGTATTCGACGTGAACACGTCGAATGAGATTTGCTAAACCCCCGAGAAGACGTTTTTCATACTCCTCTTGAGACTTCATCAGGTCCTTGATTAGGAAGTCGTTACTTTTGTGAACGGAGACGGAACATTTTAACCATGAGTGATAGACCATCTTAATTGGTTTTGCCTATTTTGATACACTTTTAGGTGGGAAGGCGAATTGTCAAGACACGGCTCGAAGTTTTCCGGTGCCTTCAGATCGAAACTAGGAATGGCTGGAGTTGAGATATGGCCACGTCACGCCTTATCACAGGCAAGTCAGTATCAAATAATATTTTTCTACGCAAACACATTCACCATATAGTACATCAAAAAATCAGCTAAATTTTAAAGCGTTCGAACTTATCGTCATTTACAGTACGACTTTGATATCGTAATCGAAGAATACGAAGTAGAAATTTCGAGTGGGTGGTATACAAGTAGGAACACACATAAGCCCTACAAGAAAATGAAGTAGTCTTCTATCAATGGATATATTGGTAAATAGGCTCCTGATCAAGAGATTGACTTCTTAATCTTGGTGGCAAATAATAAATAATAGTGGGCTGAATATAACAATTGTGAGTTTTCCTACATTTAAACTCAAACAATTTTTCATTTATTGCTTTGAAAGTTTTTAGTTATTAGTGTATCATTCATAAAATTCTCATTCGGCTGACATGCGTGCAAACGTTAGAGGAGGGAAGTTTAGTCTATAGTCATCTTTTCCCTAGGACAACATACACATCTCAGATAAGTTTGTGCTTTATTCATTTCTGAATTAAGGCGCCCTAACTCGCAAAAATGACCGCACACTTGGAATGCTCTGCACTATTGATAGAACTCGATTAGAATTGTACGAAAAAGAACCAAAATGTAGGCTGATATTAACTATTTCTTTTATTCTAAGCAGAGTTTTAATGATAGCATGCGAATGATAACTTCCCTATTTTATTATAAAAATATTGAAACGTGCTACAAAAGACACAAAGAAAAGAGAAATTGCTTATTGCTAATAACGGTTCCCAGCTAAGAAAAACTGCTGTTAATGACGACTCACAGGTAAAAAATAGTGTATCAGTGAATTATACTTCGCAATAAACACTATGACTGGGGTAATACATTGACTCAGCACACGCCGCAACTTTAGCCGCAAATCAGTCGAACTTTGTCGTACATTTTCCTATCAGCTTCAATTTACAGTAATATCCTGTAGCTCGAAGAGCAGGTCTTGCATTATCTTAAAATGACGGAGAGTCGTAACAAGTTACATAAATTCAGATGTTTCTTCATATTTCTTTTCGGGTTTTATACATGGGAAGCAATTCGAAAAAACTTTGAAATAAGTTGACACCTGGACCTCGGTTTAAAAGTAAAATAAATAGTAACATAGCGTATTGTATCTCGGAAATTTTTAACCCACTTCATTGCCATCATACCAAAGATCGATTCTAACCAAAAAAACTGAATTACCGGAATTCAAAGCTCCTCGACAGCTTTCAAAGAAAGCTGTTGATGCAACTTCCCCAGCCTCACACACCACACCTCATAACTCAGAGTCCTTGGTTCGTATCAATAATTTCTCAATTATTGTCAATCTCTGCGGACGATATCTATCTGCCAAGCTGTCTTGGAACCTTTCTACGTCCATTCTGTTATAACACAGCCAAATTTTCAATTAATAATTTTGTTCCAGCCATGGCCTGAATAAGTAATTGTCGTTGGCTGTCGTTGGCTTCTCACAAAAAAGCAACGGCGATGCAGGAGGCGGGAACGAAGTTCTAACTGCAGACTCGAAGAGAACGAATACATAGTGCACCGAAAAACATAAGATTTGCGATGGGACCATCACACCTTGGATAATATCCTTGGATGAAGTTCTCCCACATCATCATGACTAAGTGAAATTTCCACCCGTCATGAAAGACAATTACCTTACAACAATAAATCCTAATTGAAATGTGCACGTATAGGTCGAAGTAAACAAACGATACTATGGAACAATTTTTGGGAGTGGGAACACGTACTAAAACGCATTTAAAACTGACTGATACATTCATATTTTTGAAATCAGCTTATATCATAACTTGAAAATTTTGCGTTAAACTTTTAAAATCGAAAACGATTCAAATACCTAATGTCGAGTTGCGACCTACACCGACTTCTTATTGGTTTATTGAACATCGATGAAAACAATTCCGGCACTTGCTTCAAGTATGGCTTTTATACCGCTAAAATCAAAGTGAGGTCATGATTTAAAACTCACGACCGTCTCCTCCTTTTCTGAAAATCAGGACAGCTCGCACGCAGCTCTGACAAGCACAGCACCATTCCTGCACGGTCGTTACCTCCGCAACAGATCCTAGTCTCCTCTCGCAGCCCAAGTCTCCTGTTACCAATCAACGACGCTGAAATTCGATAGAGATAAAGGGCACAGGGATCGAGAGAGCCTGTGTCTGATGCCTGATTTGTCCAACTGGGAACTAAAACATGATCGTCCAGAGCCCGGCTTAGAAACTTTAATGATGCCAAGCAACCCGTTCATGTCGGGTTACACGAACCTTAAAACAACTTGACGATTGGAGGCATGTTTATAATCCGTTTTCCTATGAGTCTATCAATAAAGTCCATGGATTTTTTCAAAGCAATATCTCATTGCGCAGTACGTGTAGGTGCGGGAATGCCCCTGTATTATCTGGGAGAGCCTGTACCTATTTCTATCAAAAGTTTAATACGCTTTCACTTTATTTTCGAGTGGCCATTCACCAGGAATTGAAATATCCACTTTCAACATTTCTTTTGATCTATTTCTCAGGCTAACGCTTGTTTCACGAAACGCAGTGTGGGTCACAAATTAGCTATAATCCCGAACAATCGTTTTCAAAGTAACGAACGAATTTATAAAGGAAATTAATTATCTAATAATATTTTTCTCCAACCGGTAGCCTAGACTTAATAGCATGATTCTTTGTAGGACTTAGTACAGTTTCAATTTTTGAATTAATTTGAAATTTGCATTGTACATCCGTTTTGCGACAACAAAATGTGTAATTAGGGATGCCGAAAAAACCATCTAAAAAACTCTAAATTGCGACGTTTCGGCTGAAGACTGATTTCTAACACATCGGTAAAGAAAGGCAGTGATCTCAGATTCACACACGCATATTGCTACAATATATGAGTAGCAAGTAAAGTAGGCAGTGTTGTGTTAAAATTTCCGAAAATTTTATGTGCAAGGATTTCATTTTATGCATACGCAGTGATTCTGGTGCTCACTTCCTGAAATATTCGCGGAGCCAAACCTAAGGGGAGAATAGTCACTCTATATTTTCTAGCATCTTCAAACTTGTCTTGTGCAGCAACACTAGCTTTTTTAATTACAGTAAAATGCATGTGGAAATGAATTGAACTTTAATGGTGCTTGAAATATTTGAATGAAACAAAACTATAAGCTACATCTGAGTAAGATATTTTTAGTTGCTGCTTCTTTCTAGGCCAACCCTAGTCAGGTATTACATCAAGCATCTTGATAGTTAATAAATTGCAGTTTCAACGAGACGAAAAAACTTCCAAAATAACAGCAACACTCATTTCAATGACCAAACCCTACGCCACGATTTTGTCGTTACTCAAATCAAAGTGAACCCTTAAATTGAAAATTTCAGACGCATACTCAATCCTGTAGTTTTATATACTTTTTCATGAGTTTTCAACCAAAAATTCGCATCAGTACTCAGAGCTATATGAAAAAATTCCAGAGTTCAGTTATGACATATGCTGAAGCATATATAATTTGAGAAATCTATGCTTTATTTACCAATAATTTATTATATCAGTCCTGCAATGAGCACTTTTTTTGGCAAATGCTTAGTTTGAAGAATATTTGTGCAGGCATGAATTGTAATTCTCCGAGATTTAAAATTGATACCACTATTAATTAAGGTGTTGGCTAAAGAAAAATTTTTAAAAGCTCTACAGACAGTATATTCTTGGAAAAGTGCTCGTTATTATTGACCTAGAACACCAACGATTGCAAGAAAGCTTAACGATATCAATCAACATCACGTGCTAGTGAGCAGATGAAGTTGAGCCAGTTTACTAATTTGCAAGGCTTTCCTTCAGGAAGTATTGCCCATGAATGTCATTAATACCTCCGGAACACAGAAAACTCTTCTGTCAGGTCTATGATGAACATTGAAGCAGTAGCCAATGAATCCTGCAACAGGACTGATCAATTTCCAAGCAAAAATCTGTGAACCTCATCAGCAGTGCGACATTTTTTTGACGCATCAATGACATTTTTGCTCGTTCGCTGCAAAAACTTCAGCAACAACGAGAGAGTTCGCACGTTTTACCACCCACACTCCCTAAAGATTAAAGGAAATAGCTAGAAGGGAACATAGTACTCAGATGACACATCAGGTAAAATGAGCTTGCTCTCTAACGGTAATCAGTCGCATGCGTTATCGCGGCATGTTTATTTTAATTATCTTGAATGATCAAAAAGAAACTCATCAGTGGTCGAAGGTGATGAAAATGGGACAAACTAGTTTTAAGAGAAGATTTATGATGTCAAAATTGCCGCGGATGCGCCAACATCGTGGAGCATTGGCAAAAATTTAACACGCATCTTCACTGCATGAAGTCGTAATTCATTTCATAATATATCTACACGATATATGCGGGAGAAAGCGGGGAAATTTCCTGTTCTGGCACACAAACTTGTTAATTCGCTAAATTCATTGGTTTATGCCGTAATCTGCAAGAAATTAGGCAGAACTCCATTTGTACTATGATACTGCCTTTTCTCGCGGTTTCGTGCAGATGGAAAAGATACCGTACTCTCAAATGGAATTCAACATAAATTTTAATGAGCGACGTCACGCAGTCGCAGCTAGAGGAACAAATTACATGACATGACAGACTCTGCTGACAGTTAACGCTCGCTCGTTTTAGTGTCTGCTTGTTTTTTTTTAAGCTTCGGTAGCTGACGTCAACATCCCTAGACGTCGCCCTGCCTCGAGCTAGGCGTTTCAATTTGACTTCCATCAAGAGATGAGGTTTCAGATCTGGACAGCCCACGGCCTTCCTAACAACATTACGATTGTAGGCTCGTTAATTGTCTTCTAAAGAGGTGCTAGCAGGAGGTGCTCTGACGTCACAGGCTCATATATAGACAGATTGGCTCACTGATCATTTGTTTTCATGATTGCAATAAAATACACTTTTTTGATAGATCTTTTTAGCCGAGTTAGAATTTGTTACAGTAAAAGCTCCAAAAATATATTAGAAAATTATCAAGCTAAGTATAAGTAGACCAAAAATTTGTCATTTGAATATAATTCTACGTGCACCAGGAGAAAACTTTGAAACAAAGTATGATACTGTACGCAGTTTATTTTGTAAGTGGCATGGTCTCATACATGTTCGCATCAATTTGACATTTCACTGGCTTTTCAACAACTTCATTCTGGCTTCAATAAATATGCTTACAGTGCTTCAATTAGCGCATGGTCAACGATTTTCAGCATAGCTTTTCTACAGTACGAACTGTTCATCGAATTATCATGTGAAATTATACTCATCACTCGGTTGAATATCAGCGATTGCACCGACAGTTCCCAATGCAACTCCTGTTCCAGAAAAAGAAGTTACCTAACTCACCTGAGAATGTTCTTGATCATAGTCCTTAACGAGTTGTCACGTCGTTACGTAAGAATGCAGATCCACTCATCCGTGTGGTAAAAATGTTCGATTTGTAACTACCAGGTGACCGAATTTCTTTTATCTCGGATAGAAGTCCATTTACTAGAAAAGAGGGTAGCGCGCACTAACAATTTTGTATGCTTTTGCTAGTGCCGAAATCTTTTGCTAGTGTCGACACTAGTATGCTAGTGTTGAAATCGGGAGTAGAAATCTCAAAGCCGTATAAGTGTATAATCAAACATGAACATCACTTCACTTTCATTCATAAAGTTCATGGAAATTGACAAAATATTATTTAT
>VOMN01105417.1:0-19043 GCA_014899125.1 Orchestia grillus | reverse complement strand
TCGCTTTATTGACGTCTTTGGTGAAGAGGTAACGCTTACTTCCCTCGATAATGCCAGCTTAAAAAACACATTTTCCCCTCGGAAATATGGGTTTCAGAAGTCACGCATGTATCCCCTCAGTAATACGGGTTTCTGGTACCGAAAAAAACTGATGGGAGCGGCGTTACTTCGAAATCCCGGATTTACTGAAATTTGTTAAGGGGAGAACCAAAAATTATTTTTTAGCGAGTTTCTAGCTAGAAATGAGCGTAAATTATCGTTGAAAAACTGATGTCGCATCTGACGAATGTTTTGCGTAAAAATCTTGATGCATTGATACGCCATTTTTGATTGTGGCTTTTTACGACTAAAAGTACTGTATATTTCAAGAATTTCAAACTGATTTAGAAAGACTGACAGGAATTATTACAGCAAAGGCCCAGAATGTTGATCGTTTTCCTTCAGTGCAGGTAAACTCTATGAATTTATACGAAAAGGGCGATTATAACTGTCATAAAATATAATTTGAGAAGCATTTGACCTGCTTGTAGACGTTCAACTTTTCAACTCTTTTGGTAAAGTTCACTGTTCGGTCAAAAAATTTATAGCTCCTGGTAAAATGAAGGTATACTCTAAACAATTTTTACAGCTCAGTGTATCAGTACTCTCTCCACGACAGTAAGCATGAATAATCCCGCTAGAAAAAACCTGCGATTCAAACCTCTGTCTTTGACAAAGGACAGGCTGTAAATTTGCACCGGATTTGATAATTCGCCACTGAAGCGTCCCGAATAATGGCCAAATTACTCAGAAGTGTGCGAAAGAATAATTTCTCAGTGTAGAAAAGATGACGAAGTGCAGTTTTTCAGTGGTAATTGTGACAGACCTAAAATTTTGAATGCTTGCGACAGTTTTTCTCTGAAGCGATTGGTGAAAGCGAACCGGCGGAAAAAGGTTCAACAGTTGACTAACCTGCTCAACAAAGGTCCTAAGAAAATTTACGTTTTCACAGGACGCACAGAACTGAAGGAAATGGGCCCAAGGAGCTGCGCTGCCACCTAGTAACAGTTGCTCAGTATAGCTAATTGAACGAAATGGCTCCAGTTTGCAGACCACAAAGATTGCACTGTACATAGAGCAATGGAAACACGTCATATGGTCAGATAACTCGAGGTTCCATCTTTATTTCATAATGATGGCAGAGTTAGAGTGAGACGAAATGCTCGTGAAGCGTGGGATCTTTCAGGCGTCGCTCCGACAGTACAGGCTTCTAGAGGCGGAGTAATGATCTAGGAGCGCATTGTATGGTCGTGTATAGGTTCGGCATCCTAATCCTTCATAGTATTATATGAAAACATGAACGTAAAATACACCTAAATGTGTTTTTTTTCTATTTTTCTGATGGTTTCAGAATTTTTCAAAACGACAGCGCTCATCTCCGCCGGTCTCGTGTTGTGCGTGACTAAGTCAGCGTTCACGAGGGATATTTTTTCATGTGGAATGACCTTCACAATCTCCTGATTTAAACCCTATCGAAAATTTTACGACCAGCTTTGGACGAAGCTGTAGACCTCAACACCTATTCCTTTGTCACTGGAAGATCTTTCTCAACGTTTGCACGTAGTTCAGATAAATATTCGTTTGGATTGTTTGCAAAATCCTTTATAATCTAGCCTTCATAAATTCAACTGTGATCAATGTAGAAGGTGGTCCAATGAACTAATGGACTTTATTTTTTTCGTTTCTTCCATCTACCCAGGGTGCGACAAACGGCCGAGTAGTGCAGTGAAGTGAAGGAACGTGCTAATAATTCGACATCCTCTCAGCAAGGTAGGAATCTATGTTGTATAATGATGGTAAGTTTATATGCGTGTTTGTTTCCTTGTTTTTGTTTTGTGTCACCATTAGATCGGGGAAATTTCATGGGTCGAGATTGTCCAGCACGCTCTGCTAATTACCAGCGAGACTGTGTCAGAAAAAGCAGTCGGTGTCAGCGATACAGAAGCGTATATTTTTTCACATGAGATTTTTGATCATTTATGAGGCCTTGGGGACGCTAGTACAGTAATAATTTCGCATGTACCACCTACATTCAAGCGCAGAAGTACATAGGGAGAGAGTGTATTTAAATACCTGCTCGTTACAACGCACCGAAGTACAATATCGAATCGGTTTTCTTATCGTCTGACGATTGATTTCCTTCGCTGCAATTTTGATTTACTTTCTGACCTTTGCTCAGGATTGTTCGATAAAAATGTTTAGGTTATGTGCATGTGTAGAACAAGGAATGTTTGGAGATCATCAGTGCACTATGAATGAATATCTTATGAGAGCACGACTTCGATTTATTGACAGCAGCTACAATTTATAACCTACAGTTGAAATCTATAACTCTTGCTGTAATCTATTTAATTTTGTATTCAACATGGACCAATAATTTTGTTATTTTTAGCAGTGAAAGTATTGGCAGCATTTTTTAGAATCTGATTAAGGGAAACATTAACAGTAATGATATAAAAATTTAAAAAACATTAAAAACAGGGCTAACCTCCAATTATACAAACAGAAATATTATAAGAAAGAATGCTGGTAATAATACTGAAAATTAAAATGATCAACGTGTACAATAACAACAGTAATGATGAAGAGAATTAGAAGAAAGAGATGCCTTCACACTCTGTCGCTCTCTAGTCCCGTTCCTGCGAGTGTGCGACTCACGAAATTTGCAGGCAGCAATGTTCTGAAAAACTAATGCAATTATTTTACTGTATCTTCCACCGTGTTATCCAATAGCTGAAACCGTTTAGGGTGTCTCTTTATTAGGTGTGCAACTGAAGTTCAGCTGCGTTTTAATTAGTGTGCGCTTGCTCTTTTAATTCATTTAAATCTATTGTCGGAAAAAGAATGAGAACGAATCAGCGGTTGTATGTAAGCTACCAACATAAGCGTCTGGTCGGAGCCTTGTTCATTGACCTATTGCCAGATCCTTGTTTTTAATTTCCTCAATAAACATTTGTTTTTAATTTTTTAAAGCAATAAAAATTGCGTTTTTAACGATTTTGTTGCAGGTGGGGGGCTTAAATAGAAAAAAAACGAAAGTATTCCTCAGTAAGCCCCTTAGCACGCGTCATAGGGCAAGGTTACTTAATGTTTTCACAAAAATATAAATAAAGTTACACTTTCAGTGATTTAACATTACTTTGCCGTTACGAGTAGTCCCCTTTAAGTACAAACTCAATATTCACGCGGGTTATTAAAATTCTCTACTTCCCCTAATCGATATTTCTTTCCATTAACCTGCATTTTTTTGTTTCTATGGTTTTCCTAGAAGCCAACCAGTGGAGTTCGATAGCCGTATTTAAAATATTCACTTTTCTGAATACCTACATGATGCAACACCGACAACTACAGGAACTAAAACAAAACCTCACCCGCAAAACCCTGCCCAAATCCTGAATGCCAGTCCTCCAGCTAGAGCGTGAAGCAGGAGACGCTTGAGCTCTCTCCGACACACAAAATCTGAACTTTTTTCTCTCCTCACGAAATGTCAAAACATTTTACAACACTCTCTGAAATATAGCATCCTTTGCTACACGTACGATTCTTTATCATGCAATTTCGAAAAACTTACACAAGCCCGAAGTTCAGTGCAGTCTGGGGATCAGTCTGCTCAAGTCACAGCCGGCACCTTCTACGACCAGGCGATATCGCAATCCCGATGGGCCGACGGCAGAATTGCGATAAGCCAGACTGCGGTCTGGAACTTGAGACTGGAATGTGAGGGTAGACTGAGACACAGTCGAAACAGGCTGAGACTGTTTGGCTCAGGATAGAGGCGGCACATCAGTGTGGATTGGGTGAGAAGGCCTGAACCATTTCCAATGTGTTCGAGAAGTCAAACTGACGGCTTTGGTGAGTTGTGTCTTGGAGATCGACCCTAGCGTGTGTTCTGTTATAGGGCTGTTCTTAGGTTATACCGCAAAAACAACGCTAGCTGAAAGTATACTTAGCATATATTCAATGCTGAGGGGGCTCTAAATTATGTCAGGAAGGTGGTATGTGTACAACAGAGTCTCTTTTACAACGGCAGTGAATTAGTGTCCTCTGTCTTGGAAATGAACCTCAGGTAAGCTCACGTTTTTTAGCATTCAATGGCTTTACCGAGGTAACGGAGCTCTAGCCCAGGAATATACATTTGAATCCGTGGAGTATGGTATTGTGAATAATCAAAGGGTTGACGAAACTCCACTGCTTTGATCGCACTCGGTAACTGCGATCTTTCAGGCGCTGATCTGATCTGATCGCACACGGTAACTGCGATCTTTCAGGCGCTGATCTTAATTGTTGCCGCATACGGCGTGACCATTTCGGTGGTCGAATATCATTTGATGATAGACGACAATGTATAATTGCTTTACACCATCGCACCTCAAATGAATCTTGGAATTACATGACACGTGAGATTGTGGCGCCTCTGAACTCAAATTTGAAAGAGAAAGTCAAAAGATTTTGATTAGTAGCTACAACATAGCCAGAACTAACTGATTGTTTGATTTCCGTATCAAATTAGGGCATGTTTCGCATGATGTTATAGCAATCTCCGAACTGTTACAAAAAAATATTTATCCATCACATTAGTGTATCCGCCCTGTAATGTGATAGACCAGACAGGATACTGTATCATGAGCTGCGATATCACTTCAATTCTCCCGTTCACAGTTCACAAAAATGTTTTCCTTGGAGACTTCGCATTTCGCTTTTAATTTACGTGTCAACTACCGACACACAATCCTCAGTTTATCCTCCAATTAGGCACTTTTGACAATCTTTTTAAATTATTAGTTATTACTGTGCGTACGTTTTACATTTTACGTTAAAATCAACATCGGTAGACCTCAACATTTCCGTATTACACTTTATAAATAATCACAGATGATCCCAAAATTTTCTCTTTCTTTGTATGATCAAAATAGGCACGTAGGTTCTGTTAAAACCTGAAAAACTGAAATTCTGCACCACCGAATTCAAATTTTTATGGCTGCTCTAGAAGCAAGACTTTTCAAGGGCCACAGATTCCAAAGACCCTGTAATAATATGATATAATGACACAGTTCTGCAACGAGAGCCTCTGGCTTTGTACCGTCATAAAGGAGTAATCAATAACGAGGAGCCTTCCGAAAATCCAACCTAAGTCCCAGTCAATCAGGTCATTAAAATTAAATCCCCGTGAGCGTGGAGTAATCCTAGACTGTGATCCTCTCTAAGACTTCACATGGGGGAGGGACACCCAGTACAGAGCAGGGATGCTGCTGAATTCAACTTTTACTCTAACAAAACAACTCTGATTCTGAAGAGAAAACATACGCCCCTTCCAATACGGAGACCGACCCACCTGACTCTGGAAATAAACGGAAGAGTTATTGCTGAAGTATAGTCGTTAAATTATGAAATACATTCTGAATTTTTAGTTCTATGATGCATTTCCATGGCGAAACGTTGTGGTAAACTATATAACAGGTTGTTGCCTAAATGATGTAGCAATGATTCTCGTCAGCTAATGTAGCATTACTGGCTAACCGGCTTTCTAGAGTACGAGGTACGTGAGGAATTATATGCATGCACTCAGAAAAATAAATTTTGATACGTATGGGTATGTCAACTTTCACTCGTCAGCGCAGTACTGCAGCGGCGTGTGGGGGTATGCGTGGCAATGTAATCCAACATGAAATAAGTAATTCGAGTGTACTCTTCCCTAATAAAGGTCATTTTACCTTAATAGATTAGTGAGGTAGTTCAATAGCTAAAGCAATATAGAGCAGTAGAACCTGTAGCTACAAGTTGTGTTCAATTAGAAAGCACTGGAAAACGAAGCCTGAAAATGTTATTTTTAGAATGCTCATGGATTATTACTCCATCGGTGTAGTTGATGGGCAGCCAGAGTTAGTTAAGCTTTCGGATGAAATACCGTAGACTTAGGCTAAGTGTTATACGGCTGGCTCACTTACATATGCTATGCTGTAAAATGATTCAAAAAAGGGCTAAAACACATTTATGACATGTATTTGTAAGTCGGTTTCATGACAAACCAGGAAGTGTGTCAAAATATATCATAGTTTCACTGAATGCGATCATCGTTGCTCACAGGATACTGCACCAATGTAGTACGTCAGTCACATTTAATATATATAGCAGGTCAATTTTCTGATGGAGCTTCACAAGGTCATATTACGTAGCATTCGTTTTTGATAATAAATTTGAATCCAATCATTAAGGATATTTCTTTTTACTGTTAATCATATGATGCTGTGTGTAGAGCGAGAAATCGTTTTAATAAAGGAAATACTTTTAGAAAATAATTATTCGGCTTTAACCAGTGTATTGCTTGGCGCCAGCAGATATAAGGTCGATTTCCTTTTCAGCTTTGCGTACATGAGGAATAATAATCAAATGTGTATTTTTAAAGTTTATTCTTTTCAAAATCTTTAACAAATCATAACTTCTCATTTTTTATAACAGTATACAGAGTACATAGGAAAACTACGCGGTTTATACGTCGATGTATGTTCAGTTCTTTAAAAAACATACCAATTGTACTCTGAATTCGCAAGTCGTGATGTTGATCCGTTCGTCTGAGAAGGAGAGCCCGATTTTTAAGAGATATGGGAATTTCAGATATTGAACGATGTGTAAATGATATGCATGTAAACAAAAAGAGTCTTGAAATCGTCTAAATGATAGTTGAGTTCAGTATTACTACGAAACATCAAGATAGAGGAACGAGAAAATCGAGCGTGTCTCGAATGAGTGTGAGAGAAAGAAACAGATTTCCCATTACGACAAGTTTGTGTGTAAGTGGACACGAGAGCACTGCGTAGCCGTCTCAACTTGATATAGAACAGTTCAGTGTGCCTAGATCCTTTGTCCACGAGATGCCATCTCTCCTCTAAGCCTAGTGTCTCCAAAACGAACATATTTCCTTTCATGCCAAAGCAGAGTTGCTCAAGCAACTTTATTGGTATTTATTTGAGCAGCTTGGAACATGCGTTGCATGAATTTGTTTCATTTCTGTTACGTAGAATGACAGATATACTAAAGTTAGAAAAAAAGTGTGGCAGTGAGAGGCATCGCGCATCTGGCAGGCGGCGAGTTAGGCGCGCGTTAACCACAACTCATCAATAAATTGGGCGGGCGGAGGAGGAGTCCCGCAGGCGTCCGTTCGTTCGCACCCTCACTCCTGCCCCTCGGAATCTTTACTTTTTCGAGGCTTTTCGTGTTGCTTCAGGCGTTTTTTCTCTACGTTTATTTTTATGCGAGTGAGAGAGCGTCAGGGAATTTGGTTCGCGGTGACACCGGAGCACCACTCAGGGATGTGACTCGCCGGGTCGACTAAAGTGGAGGATTGCGCCGGTATTTGCCGCGAGTTTTTTTTTTTGCTCCCGCGCTGTTGCCTTGCTTTTTGGGAAAATGCATTGTTTTTTTCACCACCGCTGTTGTTCATAATGTTGATGTGGCGTCATGTGGTTTTCTTTGTTCAAAGCTCACCTTGGCAGAGTTTTTCTGGTCTATGTTTGAGTTGATCCTGATAGCGCTACAGAAACACCAGTGACGTAGAGGCCAAAATAGTCTTAGTTTCGTTTTGACACCTTGTTCTAGCAGCATGTTTTTTTTTTTTGTTCTTAAATTTTGAGTTTTTGGGGAGACATTGCTCTATGATGCCACATCCCTCCAATTTCACTGTTCATGAAATTGTTATTATGTGCCTCATAGGTCGCCTAAGGTAAAGTTTATTGTTTTTAATTCGCAACTCATAATGCTTCACCGTGAAATTATTTCACAGCTATTTTGATGGGGAACTGTAGCTTAAAATCTACGATTGATCACGTGGAACATTTTGCGACAAATTCTTTCATGTCTCTACCGTCAGTAAAATCACTGACGAATGATTCACTGATCTATGTATAGAAAGACCCACATGCGAACAACATTGTATTGATGAATTTATAGTATTTAATACCTTAAAGAGTATCAATGTTCTAAGTATGAATAAGAAATCCATCGTCCCCATTATGGGCTGAACGTTCGGTATGACAAGCAAAAAAAGTATAATTCAAAAATTTCCCCAAAAAATCAAAATGAATCTAAAACGTACTTTGCAACTGAACTTTTATCGTCAAAATATTCTCAGTGGGCATTTGATAGCCTATTTCATGCCTTGAAATGCTCTCAAAGAACTTGACGAATTGTTCCTTTCACTGGAACCTTTCACGCCGATCCCCCGCGGTCGCGGGCACGACGGCCGGGAGCGCCTTGGCTGCCAGTCGCATTCGTTCGCCAGCTTTAGTCGCAGCAGAGGTTGAGAACATCCTGCAACAAAATCTAAAGAAATGTGTTAAAAAGTGAGAGAAATTATAATTTTGTTCAAAACTGGAATGTATTAGTGCTCATTTATTCGCGAGAGTCCTTCATTTAGGGTTGTTCTCATTCACGGAAATTTGTTAGGGGTCATTGAGGTCGTGCAAGAATTTGAGGCCTACACCACTTATTCAAGAAGCGCTCAAATCGTGCAAAATAAATGATTAACTAAGAACTAAGGTTTTTTTTTGTGGAATAGGGCGTTCCTAATTTTTTTCGCTGGGACAGACGACATAATGGGTACTCTTCGACTTTTACTTTGTTAGTCAAATTTCATTCGTCATTTGTTTCGTAACTCTAAATTTTGTTTTAATCTTGGTGTTTGAATTTCATAATAAATTTTTCAGCACCGATGATGGAATCTTCTTATCCCGATACGTGGAGTAAAACTATTATCTTTTACTTTGGTTCTCTTTTTCATTTTACTTTAGATTTTAAATGGAGTCCAGCGTTCGTTTGGTGCACGTAATATCAAGTTTTACATGAAGGTGAATACACTATGTACTTACATGTGCTATGTGTATATCAGAATTTATTCGATAAAAAGACTTGAATGAATTTACACTTAGAATTAAAAGTTTTTAATTGGAGTCTTTTGAAAAAACACGTATGAAACGAAATTAAATTTAAAACCTTGGGTGAAACGCAGCAGTTTTGATAAAATTTACTCATTCAAATAGAATCATAAAATGCTATTCTATCGATCATTCTAGTGTCATGCACCATTTCATTTCAACAACCCTCACCGTTATATTCAAATTCCCCCCTTCAATTTCTCTTCTAGCACCATTCGTGAATTTTGCGCAATGCTTCTTTTTAATTCCTTGCCACCATCCTCTTTCGGACGTATTTTTTACCCGTGTTATTGGTCTCCATGTCTCTGCTCCCCCGGGGCTACAATTCCGCTCGATGCATTCAGGATTTTCTTTAGAAGCCACTCAATCTAATCACGCAAATGAGCCTCAGGTTTTCCCGCCATCTGCTGCACCTCGAGGGACGGCCCGCTAACTGCGACTTTACACTCCACTTCAGCAGTGCAGAGTCAGAGGCTATGTTCGGTCGATAATTCCTACTAGGTTATTAGTGCTCTATAGGGCTGTCACGAGATTGAAAGAATTGATAGTAGAGTAAATCGTCAGAGGATTTTCAACGCTTTTGTTAAAATATAGTTGATCTTATTGCAATGCCTTGAGAATACGCGATAAATGCTCGAATTTTATCGTATCCTTAATTGTTCAGGATGTTACTACATTAACAATGATCATAATTTTGTTCAAAAATTAATGTCGAAGATTCTTGGGCGTTCTTACATTCATTTTGCAAGCCTTGGATTGATATTTTTTGATGATATTTTCAAACAATGGGAGACACTATCGACGTAAGGGATAGTCTTCGTTCAAACATGTCATTCAGATAATGAAAAGCATCTTAAATAAATTTTTTGTCAGATGCTTTTTAATAATTGTCGAGTAGTTCGAGCAGTTGAACAAAAAGAGGTTTTGAAAATATTAAAAAAGTTCATTAAGGTTTTCCGATGTTCCATTGATAAATCAGAAGCTTCGGTTCCGAGTTGAATTGAGATTTAGAGAAATTTGTTTTGATTTTTATTAAACGTGTGGTCTTTAATTCTTCATCTGTTTTTCTTTCCATGGAGTTTGCTTTCCGTATGAATGTTTTGCACTATTCACTTATAACCACAAGTAAAAATTTATACCGACTTACCACAGATACGGCTGAAAATATATCATACTTACCTGACGATCAATTCCTAAATATACCATTCGTTGAGCTTCATTCTTTAACTAATAGTGCTCAGTTCACGTTTATTGCAAGTCAACTCAAAGCGAGCTGAAAACTAGAAGTAGAATATACCACACTGTTACAACGGTATATACCGCACAATATACCACACCTTGCAGCCCCACTGTTACAACAGTCGGGTCCTCCCTGGTTCTGATATTACCTACACTTTCCATGTTCATCATTTCGACACTTACAGAATATTGCTGTGATAAAAATGATTCGTTCACCACATTTAGAAAATGTTTTTACGGCCTCGTAAGCATCATCGGTTTCAGCCCGAAATATTCTAACAAATTAGGGAGCCAGGTGCCAGGTCATATCAAGAAGAATGTCTATAAATCGAATTTCATGGTATTTTTACTTTTTTTAATAAAATCAAAGAAACATATTTACTCGGTAAAAAAATATAGAAATATCGAAAAAGGTATGCCAAAGGACTGACGTCCCCAGGGAGACACTACTAGGTTACCTCATCTTTAGTTAAACATTCGGGACTTTTATATTTTCTGCCAATTATGTTTCTTTCCATTTACATGTCGTCTTCTCTCATTACTTTTTTTCTTTTTTCATCTTACTTTTTAATAAGGTGTTTCTATGTCAAGGGAATCTTGTGTGGGAACACACCTGTCAATAGATTCCACTTTTTCAAGTCCGTATTAAATGGTCCCTTATTTTCGTTCTAATTGGAATACATTTCTTGTGGGTAGAGAGCCTTGAACATACTAATAGTCTAATTTACTCTCAAATGAACTGAACAACCCATATATGTCGAAAGTAATCCACGGAGATAACACCGAACATTTAACTATCTCACTACTCGCCCTGGGCGTCATCACTTCTCCGGACCTGTAAGCTGACTACAATTCTTTCACACTACGATCCTAAAATACGTATTTGCAATATAGCAGACAGATTTAAGTCACGTTCTCCGAATTATGAAATATAACAAAGAATGGATGAATTCAACGAATGAGCGGAAATAAGTGAGAATATATAAAATACTTTTTACCAATTGACGTATGGTTTTTCGTCGAATAAGTATACCATGCATGGACCACGCACACGGTGTACAGTATATCGTGCATAGACCACAGTATACTGTGAGTGCCAAGCATTCAAAGGCGTAGCAACTCAATGGACAAGGCCTTTCATGAAATTTAAATTTAAATGACACAAAAACTCGCGTCAGACAGCTGAGCTCACGAGGCACGTCTACACGTACGTGCAGGCATTACCTCACAGGCGGACCGTGACCTCAGGCATTAATTATTAACCCAGTCCCTCGACAGGACGAGTGGACTCGCCTCTACACTACTCCGGGCGTAGGGTACGCCTTAGGAAATAGGGTTAGGCTAGTTCGATTTGTCTATCTTATGATATGGGGACTAGCAGCCCCAGGGGGACAATGTTAGGTTACTTCATCTCTAGCTAGGTCTGTGGGACGTCTAGTTTTCGTGCCCACTTTCCTTCTTTCCATTTTAATGCCTTCTTTACTAATAATTCTCCATCATTTCATCTTTCTTAACTTGTTGTTTCTAAACGCAGGAGATCTTGTGTGGAAACACACCCTGTGCATAGATTCCTCGTTCACGTATATCCACACTAAATGGTCCCTTCTCTTTCGGTGCGAGATAGTCTGAGTTACTGAAGCGCTGCTATCACCACCACCACCATCACTACTAGTGAAAATGAAATTGAATGATGAGCATAAAAATGCCTCATTCGACATGGCTCAGATAAATCCAACACGTTTCTTGAACCAAAATTGAACGTGAAAATAAAATTTATGACTGTACGACGTAGAGGACGCCCGGCATACAGGATATCAATTCTAACTCGTAAGCAGCTTATGGAAAATACCATCCAAAATAACGCAGGCTTTAGTCAGTTTAATCTGAATGACGATTGTTAAAGCGACAATAAAAATATTCAATTTAACTCCCTAAATATGATACGTCCCATTTGTGAACAAAAATACAGTGCAAAACAGGGAGACACCCGCGCTATACTCGTATTACTGAGCATCACTAAGCAAAAATTTCGTTCTTCGCAAAAAATAAATCGGAAGTCATAAGATTGGACCTCGACACAGCGGTATCCAGCAGGCAAGGCGTAATCGAAAAATTCATATCGCGGCTCAAAATTTTCAACCACAAGAATTGTATTTTAGGAACTAATCCCACAATACAATATTAGCCCAGTGTTATTTGCTTGCTTAGTCAGTCCGTCTCTCTGTCACTCTCTGAAGGATTTAGATGGAAGAAAATTGATAGGTCCGTATTTCTAAACTAACAGCGAGACTGTCGGAGAAGATAGTCCGTGTCAGTTATATTGAACATAGGAATATTTCAAGTCAGAGTTTCCATGATGCTAGCATTTCATGAAGGAAACTAATTATCGGTTTCGAAAACAAACTTCTCACATAATTTGTCTGAGACTTTTACGACTGCCCCTCGTACACCTCTCCTCCAGATGAAGACTTGAGCCATAAGTCTCAGTTAGCGCTCGAACGAAGATCAATTTCAAGGACATTTTAAAACTCTTCAGCTGGATTTAGAGTTTTATTACCCAAGCTATTACCCAAAACCAAAAAGATCAATTTGTAACATATGTTCGACTTAATACTGGTCTTCTTTGCACTAACACAGATTACATTTGAAATCTCTCAATAACATAGTCAACAATTATTCGCGTTCTGGTTTAGTGTATCAGAACTGCACATAGAGTACGGCACTCCCCAATCCAGGCGGAACTGTAGGCTCTAGAACGGCAGGTCCTACGTTGTGGTTGAAACGCATACAAATGGATAAAGTTGTCATGCGTCCTAGGCAAGGCTTTGACGGCCAAATCAATTTTGCGACTAGGCTGGATTTAGTTGGTTGTAAAAAAAACTAACAACATCTTCGTGAAAGGGGATTTTGATATCCATGGAGACGGCTCAGTCTTAATTAAAGCTACATGTATAAATGATGCGACATGTAATGGTTCTTAAACAGCCTAAATGTATAAATGAAGCAGCATGTAATGGTTCTTACACAGCCTAAATGAATAAATGAAGCAGCATGTAATGGTTCTTACACTGCCTAAATGTATAAATGAAGCAGCATGTAATGGTTTTTATACAGCCTAAATGTATCAAATGAAGCAGCATGTAATGGTTCTCACACAGCCTAAATATACAAATGAAGCAGCATATAATAGTTCTTGTACAGCCTAAATGTACAAATGAAGCAGCATGTAATGGGCATACCAGAATCAAAATCTACACTGAAGTCACATGTAATGACTTTGCTGAGGTTAAACGTCCAAATGAACGAAGCCATGTTATGACTTCCACAGCAGGTTTGATGTACAAACAAAGGAACAACTTACAACAGGCTGTACATACAACTGAAGCGTGTGGCGACTAAAACAAAAATATGACCACTTAAAAAACAAACTGAAGCAACCACACATATTCTAGCATTTGTAAGTTAACAAAAATCTTGCACGCCCGCTAAGTGAAGCAAAAAGAAACATGCGAGGAAGGAGCGTAAAAAATACAAACCTACATGTTCTACGCATCAATTTAGAATGAACGACTGGAAATGTGTGGATAAAAAGGCACTAGGACAGGTAATACTTCTAGATACTTTGATGCATTCATTTGAACCTTTATTCTCATGTCCTCCACATGTTGAATACGGGAGAAATCGAGTGATCTACTGGTAATGTAGACCTACTGTACTGTAGAGAGTGAGCTAAAACTTGTTACTAAATGACTACTCCAACATCATTTGGTCCAATTTTCGTGTCCTAGATTCCAATTTTGGACAGACACACCAAGAAAATTTGTTCATACATACTTGGAATCAATATCAAAAGACACACAAAAATTTAGGAATACATTTAGATTAATCTACCGGTAACACTCTCCAGCCAGCCCTGCATACTGCAGGTCGGATTTCACGCGTGAAGATTTTCTCTTCCGCGGCAAAAAAAAAAACGCTAGTCACTTTGTACCTGAACGTGACGCAGTAATTTGAGCAACAAAACAAGGATAAAAATTATCAGGCTTGGCGCGACTTTTGCACACAAGTGTAACTTCTTAATTACAGTCAGAGCTTTCGGATGTCCGTCAAGGGATGCGCTAATACAAGGTCCGGCAGAATGATCAGACACACTTACTGAAAGAGAACGAAATACAAAATAACCGATAGAGTTTAAATTTATCTCAAGGAAATTAAATTACAATGTACAAGGTGTTTATAGTCTCTTTACAGTTTCAAATTTAATTACAAAGGCAATTACTACCAAATATAATAATTTGACTTGTTCTATTGTATACAGTAGAACAAACTACATAATATCAACTGTAAATAGCACGGAACAAATCAGATCAATAACCTACATCAATTGCCTTTGGAACTCAATTTTAAAGCTGTAAAAAAACTTTACGAACAACACCTTGCATAAACATTAGTACTGCACATCGGATCATTTTGCCGCCCTCGTTGATGACGATATCTGTGAAGAGGGTACGGTATCTCCCAACAATCCCCTCTAGCCTCCTTAGAAAAAGTCAGGTGGTGGAGTGTAACACGCAAGAACAGATGACAGGAACATGGTCCGGGGGACCTCTGAACAATTGGGGTGTCTCAATATGCCCAGCTTGGTCGATCTCATTGAGCGATTAGAAACTTTTGAGTTAGAATTCTTTTTTCGGTCAGGTAAGGACTTCAAGTCTTCTAAAACAATGCGCGATGTCGCCTACAGGCTCAGGACCACTCCTCACTCCTTTCAGTCCGTTAATGCGAGCGTAAAAATGTCGTAATCACGAGTGATGTGTTTACGAACACAATAACTCATTAGAAAAAAAACAGCAGTTAGTAAATTACACGGCCCATTTACCCAGTCAACGACATTTCTCCTCTTCTGCGGACATTTTTTATCACTGTTACCGCACAATCTCATTCCTCAAACACAGAATGGTAAAAAAACGCAAAATAGTGCACAAGGAGCGTGTAACGTAATTAGGACCACACTTCAGGAGCGTGTAACGAAATTGGAACAACGCTTGGAGAGCGTGTAGCGAAAATGGAACAACGCTTCGGAAGCGTATAACGAAATTAAACAACGCTTCAGAAGCGTGTAACGAAATTAGAACCCCGCTTCGGGAGCGTGTAACGTAATTGGAACAACGATTAAAATGAACCCTCCATATCACTGAGGATCGGGAAGGCTGATCATTTATTCGACATTAAAAGTACATTTTCATATTACGTGACTTAACGTGCCCTACTTGTGTTCAAATGACAACAACAATAAGAACAACGGTCCAGCACAAGAACAAATGAAAACATAAATTTGTCATCAGTTTTGCTTCATTCATTTTACTAATTAAAATTCACGCTTCTCGCAGCGACATTTTCATAAGCTAAAGTTACAGCTGCTTATATTTCCTGATTTCGTCTAAATTCTACACGGCTAACATGGTACTGATATAATATATCCTTTCGTAATAAAGTTCTTAGATATAGAATACAAAAGAAGTAGATTCAACACCTGTGAAAATCTTATCCTACATATCATATTTATATTCTAGGTATATATGTACATGTTCAGGGCGCATCTGCTTCTGAAGAAGTTTTATTTTACAATTGCAAACAGAAAATCTCTACACGAGACTTAGAGGGTGTCCCAAACCAATGCATCCAATCTTGTCAACCCATTGATCATGCATTTCATTTTTATTGACATAGGCACAACTCGGATGACTAAGTTAAAGAAAATAACTTCAGAATGTTAACAAAATAACATGGGTTGGTGTCACCTGAAAAAAATTAAGTATCTAGAGAGGGATGCAAAACATGCGCATACAGTTTTTAATTCGATAATTTCAATACACAAAGCTTGCACTCACAAATCTCACGCAGGAGCGTCGGGTTAGAATTAGATGAGGCGTGGGTAGGTGGCGCTCGCTGGTAGTTTGTGCGCATGCACGGGTTTTTTATTTCGAAATTATCGAATCACAACGAGCGAGTAGATATTTTCGACCCCCTATATTTAATGGGGATGGGGAGTGAAAGAGCGAGAACAGTTCTTTAGGGGCACCCTCTACAAACACAGGATTGAGCAACTGCACGAACGGTTTCATGAGCTATGAATGCATGTAACAAATGTCGAATATACTAATAAATATAATGGATGCACGTTCTCGCACATCTAGGTATAATATACCTAACACAGACACCATGACGAGAAGTATGAGCTAACTATTTTTGCTTAGAGCTGCTAACTCAACAAATGGAAAAATACGGCGTTTAGCGTTTTTTTTGGATTTGCCTCCATTACATAATTCCATTAACTTCATTTACTTTCAAATAAAGTATCATTCAGACTAGGATTTGCTTCTTCAAAAATGGTCATTTAGACTTCGATTTACTCCCGCACTAACGCAATCACTTGAACGTAGATTTGCTTCGTTCGAATAAACATTTTAACTTATATTTTACATGTTATAAAGAATCACGTCATTCTATACACTACAGTTGCTCACTTTTATTAGCTTGCACCAAGCCGTTTTTCTAAATCGGCAGGTCCTTCTTCAGGAGCAAACCCTTCACATATGATGGATAGCACAGCAAAGTGCCGCGTACTTTATGCTTACAACCACATTAGTACTAACATCGTTGCACATACCCTGTACATACCGCTGTACCTAATTTGTACCCTCATAAATAAAACTCATCATGATCTACACAAGCAGGAATCTTATAGCTCTCATGACCCACCGTCGAAGACAAAACCCACACCCGTCAGAGAAAACTTACAGCCATCATTATTTACACAACCTTTCCCACAAAGGTTCCCCATCATGATAGCAGTCTTATCTTATGAGCAGTAATTACATTATTACGTTCCCACCATCGTCGTCACGTTGCTTTCAGGAATTATTATTCATCATTGAGGACAAAAACTTACAGCCATCATTGCTCACGCCGTCGTTCCCACCATCGTGGTCACGTCGCTCTCATAAATTATTAATCATCATTGAGGACAAAAACTTTAGGTTGTGAGAAGATCTTGATGCCGTTCTCGAGTTGCTGAAGCTTGTCCTCGAGCTGCGCCCGCAGCGCCCGGACCCTGAGGGTGTCCTGGGCGAGGGGCAGCGCTGAGAGCTCCTGCAGCACCTCCTTCTCGCCTGCGTCAGGAGGCACACACAAGCTTGGTCAGGGGTGTTGGAGGGGCACGGGTTGACAGAAATTAACAGTACAGGGGCACGGGTTGACAGAAATTAACAGTACAGGGGCACGGGTCGACAGAAATTACCAGTACAGGGGCACGAGTCGACAGAAATTAACAGTACAGGGGCACGGGTCCACATTAATTAACAGTACAGGGGCACGGGTCGACAGAAATTAACAGTGCAGGGGCACGAGTCGACAGAAATTAACAGTGCAGGGGCACGAGTCGACAGAAATTAACAGTGCAAGGGCACGAGTATACAGTACAAGGATACAAGTTAACGATCGGGGCTACCAGTAGAAAGAATGTGACATTAAAGGAAAATTTGAGAGCTCAAAGACAGAAGCTGAAATTGAAGGCGAGATACTGACAGTGAGGAAAACTTCACGGTACATACGAGGACAAAAGTTGACAGTTGACAGTGAAATTGAGAGTAAGAAATTGACAGACCAAAGACGCTACACCGAGTGTTCTAGAATGAAAAGAAAACGCACCTATGGCAACGAACAAATCATTTGAGCGACACTGACTGCACGTGAATGAATTCATTTATTATGTTAAAGAACAAGTGATATAGCAGTTATAGAGCGACCACAAGCATACCTGGGCGAAAGACAGCGAATATAAGCAAGTTCCACAGACACGCAGTACTCACTGTGGCACAGTACTCACTGTGGCGCAGTACTCACTGTGGCGCAGTACTCACTGTGGCGCAGCACTCACTGTGGCGCAGTACTCACTGTGGCGCAGTACTCACTGTGGCGCAGTAGGCGCAGTGTGGACAGCCGCTCGTGTTCGGGAAGTCTCGTGTGCCTCTCCGGACACTCGGGGTCTCTGGCCTCCGCCTCCGCCTCCGCTCGCGCCTCCTCCGCCCTCCGAGCCCGCAGGTACCTGCAACGGCAGTCAATAAGAGCAGGTACCTGCAACGGCAGTCACTCAGAGCAGGCAGCTACAACCTAACAGCCAATCAGAGCAGTCCAAATTCCAACATTACAACCAATCGGGCAGTCAGTCGGTAATTTCTTGAAGATACGTCGTAAGAGATCGTAAAATGTCAAATCAAGAAGACACAAATCGGAAAGTTTATGACAGAGTTCATAGGAGAGGCAAGGTTTTTTCACGGTGGAGAAAGTGTTTGTAAAGCATATCTCAAAGCAGCACAAGCCCTATAGCAAGACGTGCGGGAGGAGCGATAACCGAGACGCTGGTTCAGGGAGAAGTGCCTCATGAGTAGACAGTGATGACCGATTTCACTCGGTCCTCAAAGCAACAAGGCAGGAACACGATGACTGACTTCACTCGGTCCTCAATGCAACTAGGCAGGAAAACGTCGACCAATACCGCAAGTAACCGGAGAAGCAGGCTGTACGCTCACCCTGCGAGCACTCGACTGTGAAATAAAATTTACTTTACAACGGCAATTGAGGCACAGTTCAGGAAGGGCAGTGATGAACGACTTGACTCGGTCATGGATACAGCAAGGTCGTACCCCAATAATTTTATAAATATTACAAGTAATTTTAGATAAACACACAACGCCTGCGCTTGGAGAACGTTCGAGGTTGCAATACGTAGCCTAGGGAGAGACTAGGCCTAGACTGGAAGACCGTAGAGACTAGGCC
>VOMN01105404.1:0-14073 GCA_014899125.1 Orchestia grillus | reverse complement strand
TTATATCACACTAGCTGCCTAACGTAACCTAACCTAACCTAACTGAACTGAACCTAACCTAAACTTTCCTAACGACGCAGCGAATTTTTCATTTCGTTAGATGGCTGGAAATTTTATCCATTCCACCAAACGGCGGAAATGTTTACTCATTTTACCACATTCCTGACTTCGCAATCTGCCTTCAACATAAATACCAAAGGAGTATGCCATTTAACACATATACCACAAGAGCATACCATTCTGACATGTAATTCAGAGCTTCGTTGAAGTGTGCCATGACGCACATTCGTGTATTTGGTGTAAAAGCGAATGATACACCCGAGTGTTTGGAAATACATGATGTTTCCTATCAGAGTGTATTAGTTACTCAACTCATCTTTGCAGCCTCAGTGGTATGGTGCTTCATTCAACGAATTACGGCTCCATTTCAGCGATAAACTATTGATGACGCCATGTTTAGTCAAATATACATAGTTCTTTATGAGAACGTGGCTAGGAGTATGCCCACTGATTACGGTGTTTGACTCAAAGTGAAGGTTCAACATTACTGAACGGAAATGATTTTTCCCTACGTAGGAAAACTTCGTTGCATCATTTGAAATCTAAAGATCTCGCGCAAATAAAATAGTTTTGTGAAACGAGAGACCTAAGAAACCTCTTCTTTTGTAGGTATTGTACTTCGCTAATACAACGGCGGCTCTCCAGATGTAAAAGGAACCAACCAGGGTTGATGCATATTTAATAATGTATGCGTATTATGCTTAAGTTTATTTCAACGCCATTTTACCTACGATCGGCGAATTGTAAATTGAGTATTTTCGTTGTTCGACCTAATTTCGTACTAGTCGTCGTAATTATTTTTCACACAATACAGTGTGAATACATACTGCATTTGGTCGGCATTCGAATGATGTACCATTGAATTTTAACTGATTTTACGTAGCCAGAGCCTCAGCAGTACTCTATGAAATGTTTACATCGCCTCAAATGTCAAGCAATGAACTAGTGCTTGCTGAAATAACAAAGGGAAATGAAAATACACCTCAAAGCAACGATTAGCTTAAACATATCTGCAAACGCCACGTGAGAATGCTTTTAAGTATCACTGCAACTAATTTTTCGCCTCAAAAGAATGCAGTTCGAATGAAAAATGAACGCTCCCCGGATACGTATGACACACATGCTACAAATGTAAAACAGAGTTAAAAATCAAATTAGGACCGGGAAGTTGTAATCGAAAATGTACCAAGTGTGTACACGAGGAAAATAATTATATTTTCTTGGATTCACTTTTGCCGGCACTAAAAGCAACCTTTGATGTACCTTGCGCAAACAAATACGGTCTGCATCATTGGCTGCGAGTCCAATAATTGTTCATTTTGCCGACCTTCACTTTCACCGCAATCCTTTCAATATCCAGTAAATGATGTAACGTAATCATGGCAGGCAACAGGTATAGCACCGGCGGAGAGACACACAATCGTGTTTGCAAATAGCACGTGCCCATAATTCATGACAGTGTTCTATTGTCTCGTAATTTACGACAACCAGTTTTCTCCCCATAAAGCACAACACGCCCACCCTAAATATGGAACAGAACTACCGAGCTGGAGAGGAATATTACTCGACATGCCAACCATCTCAGGTTCAGGCACAGGGCCTCGACGCCGCGGCTCGCCCCATGAAAGGATTTTGCCCCTGCCACATTTTTTCCCCTGGCCATCCGATTAGTATGGGTTTCAATTTTTTGTCGTCAATGGGTCACTTATCTAAGTTACTGAGCCGTAAATGCAAAGACTGCACACCAAGCTAATGGACAGGGACTCGGTTAGCCATGCTCAGCCTGGTTCAACAAGCCTTCGAAGGTTACCGATTTCGGTGTGCTCCGTTTTGGCAACTGACCTGGTCACGGCGACAGAGGCAGCTTACCTAATGGCCAGAAATGTTTAGTTGACACCTTTCATGGGACAAGAATTTTAGACTCGCATGCAGACATGCACTTGTTTTGGAGAGCACATCTGAATATATTAAAATGAAATCTTAAATGATTCCCTAGTAGTTTTGAAGACCAAAGTTCCATTTGAATCATTGTTTTATTTTTATTTAGACGAGACGGGGTTGAACTTTCAGTGGTTAACAATTTTTTAATCCCTAGATAATTCAGTAGTTTAATATCAAAAAGTAAAAACAGATTTTGCTTTTGTCCTGCATATATACTTGGGCAGTGAATGTACGAGGATCGCGAGCCCCGGGATGGTCGGACATCAGATTATTACGGAAATAGTTTAGATGGATTGACAGCCCTAGCGCCAATTTCATTCTCAGTATTTTCGTTTTGGTTCCTGTCGAAAAATGGTTCATTTGTTAGGATAAATTTTCTTTCCTGCTTGTACAGTCGATTAAAAATGAGAAACAATGCAAACAAGGGATCGAAATTCTGTAAGAAACTAGAGTGTAGATTGCCAAAGAAAACCCTTATAAATTAAGTGCACTATTTCTTACCATATACATAAATAAGCGTATATTAATTTGTGCATTTATACATGCATCAAGACACATAATTCGTTTATGTTCCACTACCACGAGGTGCAAAGAGCTGCGTTGAGCACCGACAGCAGCCTTCAAATTTGTTTTACTGGACACATACTGTGCATATCGGGCCGAGTCAACTTTTTTGCGGCCAGCTCTCAGTATCGATAGAAGCATAATGTTGGATGGTTAAATAACCCCATTATACAAGCGTGTTGTAAGAAGTGTCAATGCCATGGGTCAAATATCGTAACGTGCGATAGACTTCAGCCCTCGCACGTAGACAGCACGCAGCTTCTTCCTACACGCAGGTGCGCGTTAGCGACAAAAACTGCAGGAAATGTTTCGATAGATCAAGCGCCAGAATAACTGACAGTAATGATCTGAAGAGAAGGAAGAAGAGTGTCAGAGAGAAATTCAGAATGAAGTATTAATAACGGAATCTGGAGAAGAATTTAAGGTAAATGAAAATCGAAGAACGAAGGGCGGGAGCTTTTTTTCCAGGAGCTGTTCCAGCAGGCCGGAAGTGGGTGCAAAATGCCATAAATGATGTCAATGAATACTCATGTATGCACTTTTCCCAAGTGATAGAGTAAATATAACACAGTCGATTGCAAAATTATATGCGTACATTATTAGATTTATTTAACAACTTCTAAAATACGTATTTTACAAAAGGAAGAATTCTGGGAAGAAATTTGGCGAAATTCAAACAGACGTTCAGTCGAAAACTTTTCGTGACTAACAAAGTATTTCTAATACTAAAATCAAGGTTATTGTGCAATGGATTTTCGCAGAACTGAAGTGGCTGCTAGAGGAACCTGCTGTGACCTCTTCCTCAGGTTACATCATTCATGTAAAATAACTCCAAACAACGTTCGACTATTCTTGAAATATCAAAAATTTTCTTTCAGTAATACTGGGGTCGAATTTTATTGTGCGCGGGAAGCTACTTAGAAATTATCTCGTTTTCGTTAATAAATACATATCGAGCAGGGAAATTGTAAGCAATGAGAAATCGATTTGATTATCTTAACGGACAAAAAAATAGAAAAATCTCATGGTAATGGAGTACAGTATTGTGATACATGGCTGCATGTACTTCTTACAGCGAAAATTAAAAAAATGTGCACATTTGAATTGAGGAGATTTTAAGGTCAGCTGTTGAGTCTCGGGTGTCAAACCGACAAGGGTCTCCGAACCTAGTCCAACGAAGTCCTCAAATTCAGACCAAGACCACAGGGCACTACAGCTAACCTCTGTTCGGTGGTCAAGTCCTCAGAAGTCTTTACGTCAATCCCGACCTTCATTCAGAAGCCCAGTTCTCTCATTGCCACAAAAATTCTTTTTGCTCCATGTCTGACCGGTTGAACTTCGGAAAAAAGGTGAACTTTTAGCTAAGATATGGCAAGGTTAGTGCGCGTCAATGTCGAATGAATTCATTACTAGCGACGGCTTCTCGTGCTGGAAAAAACGGCCATTTCGTAACATTGAGCTAAACTTGACCATGTTGAGGAGGCTATCGATACCTTTTATATTAGGCGGAGTCGAAAGTGGAGTAAATTGTTAGGATTCATTTGTGAAAAAACAAGAATTCTTATTGAAATTGGATGCGTCCGAATATAACGTACCTGATATTTGAGAAAACTAGTAGAATTCATCATGCCAAAATGATGTGGTACGAGGCCTTTTAATGTCATTTTTATGTGAACATTTCTAGGATATCCTTATCTTCCCAGCTTTTGTAAGAGCGTGAATTTGATTATTCAACATAAACTATATATATACTGGCACACTTTCATTTCCCGTGAGCGACACACACGTTGGAAGCTGGTGAATGCACTTGGATGCAGCTGGTCACAACGCCGTTCTGTGCTAGAATTTTTCTTCGGGTCACCGATATTTGGCCAATATGTTCAATCTGTACAGAAAGACCAGCTCCCTGGGCGCGACCGAGCAGCAGACTATTGGAAGCCTGCTGACGGTCACAGCTCACTAAGCCAAATATTTTGAATTTTTTTTTAAAGTGGGATTTATGTCAAATTAAACGCACCTTTATTATGCTTAAAATCGATCGCTGATAGATTGTGGATATCAGAGACCTCTAAACATTTCTCAGATGAACGACGTTTATAACAACAGGAGATTTAATTGAGGTTCAAATTTTTCTTTGAAGTTCTAAAGCAAGCACTGAACATACTAGAACCACTAATTGGTAATAATCTTGCCAATACAATTATCGTCACAGACCAGTACAATTAGCCCCAGCGTAACTGCGTAATAGCAACCTCACCGTACTAGAAATTACTTAGCGCAAAATGCTAAATAATTCAATTTTTGTATGAAAAAAATGATTATTGAGATATTTTCTTGTTATTATCTACATACATTTTTGATAGGCTAGCTCTACACCTCACGACATGTAACTCTGCCTGGTAGTCTATGGGAAATATCATTATTCTGAAATTCGTTCCAAGTTTACAAATGCAACGTTTGCCCAAATTTCACGTACTTTTCTATGCGACTTTGCACCCTCTATAAAGGTAGCAAGTCAGTTTAAACTACGAAGAATTGTCCTGTATGGGAATATAATTTCAATTCCCTAGTATTACATAATGTTTTACTCAACCTATATTTCTGCAGTGCGTCAGTTTTTTAGGTTTATTCTGCATTCATAGAAACCAAAATTAATTACTCAAATCCTGTCAGAAAATAATAATCGATCCAAGAATTCTTTTTCTACGGTGAATAGCTCCAGTGCGCCATCAGTCGATCCGGTGAATCATAGGTATTGGTATAAATTAGTTAAAATTTTTAACTGATAAAATCATGGAAGATATACTTCACATATTATAAAATCTTACATTGACCCTCGTATATGTGAATTATAAACTCGACATTTTTGGCGAAGGCATGGAAGATGCAGACTGTAAGCATTGCACGTGCGGTTAGGAAAATTTTGACAGTTTTTTCAAAGCGCCAGCAAATTTTGAAGATGAATTTTGGGCACTTTTCCATCACCTTTTCTTTTAGAATTAATAAACCAGTTGTAGGGGCCGAATGCAGGCTAACTGCACTGGGCCGGCACAACCTGTCAGATAACTAATACATTTGTAATTGAAAAATGCAAAAGGTAGGTGTGCAGTTAATTTCCCACCTTGTGTGTCGGTGCTAATTGCGATTACTTTTTTATCCTTTTAATGCACGTCAGCTTAACTAGTGTGAGTGAATAAAAAACTTGTCTTTCAGCTGCAGTTGCCACTTGTATCTCCTACATATAATGCTGAAATCAGCGTTCGAGTAGTCATGATCAGCTGCAAAGTAATTCATTCAAGTGAACTCACTGGTTAACTTTCAAAATGTCGCTCGATTTGATTGTACTATCTAAATCATTATCATCCACAAAAAACTAGCTTCGACCAGTGGGTGCATTATGCTCTATACGAGAACCCGATGTGCTTTGGTTTCCTGCTAATTTGATGCAGAAGAAATTGAGGTCGATAAGCCTAAATTGTAAACTTGGTCGCAATTCGGTGCAAGAGAGTGTATTGGCAAACACTTGTATTGGTGCATAAGTTGCGTAATGAAAAATGTGCTAGAACTTGAAGCAGAGAAGTATCAGTATGCTTTCTGCTATAGAAGGTTCTTACCTTAATTGAGCATCTCAAAACTAGTTTTTAAGGACTTCTTCTTTGAAATTTAGGAAATTACATCATGGATATCATATATTGCACCATTCCAGCGTCTTATGGCTGCCCTGTCTTACTAACTGGTCGACCTGCTCGAGACTTAAGATTAAGACTTGCACACGTGCATTGGCGGCCTGCACTGCTGAGGGGGCTCGGGGGCAGAGGCTCAGCTGCATCGAGAGCTCTGGCTGGGGGGGCCTGGTGCAGCTCTCACGACCACCAATTTGCAAAACCAAAGGCAAATTTAGCATTCCATGTTTGCACCGTGAATTAGATCACCATTATAATTGTTGTGTGCTCATAATACAATAGTAGTGAATCAACATCATAATTGTAGTGAATTAGCATCACAATTGTAGTGTGTTAGCTCTACAATTTCAGCACACTTACATAACAATTGTAGCGTATTAACATTACGATTGTAGTGAATTATTATTTCAATTGTAGGATGCTAACGATAAAATTGTAGTGAATTAACATTGTTATTGTGATGAATTAACATAACAATTGTAGTATAATGACGTCACAATTGTAGTGTAATTAAATTGGAATTTCATATGTACTATGAGAGTTAAGCAACCTTACGTTATTTTAATTCTTGCTTCCGTAAGTTCAAAAGCTGTGATGTATGCTCTAGAAAGGGTGCAAGGTATTGATACATTGCAACTGTTTCCCTTCTGCGTTCCTAGGCATCGCTTATCCACCTGGTATAGCTTCAGTAATTCTACATACCTCAACATACCAACTTAACACTTTGACTACGATTCTCCAAACAGGTAAAATTACATGNAATTTAAAAATGAAAGATTTTGGTTTCACTAATTTGGTTACTCTTTTAATTTATTTTCTCATCAGAACTAGCTTATTCGATTGATGAAAACAAATTTAATGAAAACTCGAAAATTTATATTTATACATGGTAGTGCTTTGGCTACATTAGGTTAGGTTAAATGATCGCGTGTACCATATATGACTCACTCCGGAGGCAAAGTGTTAATATACAGCATGTCCACGCTCCAAAAAGCTAAATTGATATTTGACTGCCCCAGCAGGCGTGCAATGCTCCCACTCAGTCAATGATACTCCCATGCTCCGACATCCCTCTCTCCAGCACCTGCATCTCTGCATCGGTGTCGCATGGGCTGACCCTCGCGTTCACGGGAACGAGGCTGCAGTTTTCAGCTCTTATCTGACACTTGTACGCTGAGCAAGAAAGAGAAGTCGCCTACGTCTAGTTAGCGCTTGAGAGAGGTAATTTGTCTGGGGGAGAAGCCGAGTGGCTTTTGCTGATTAAGGTCTTCACAAGTTTATGGCGGTGTCTGAAAAGGGTGCGGTTCTGTCGAGCACGGCCTCTTAGAAAGTGAACTTTAGATACGGATCGCTTGAGCTTGGAGATCGTATGCAAACTAACTCTGTGATCAAGTTCAAGTTCAGAGATAAGCATACATTGGGTTTCGTCTCGGGAATTAAACTCGATTCGTTTATTTTAAGAAAAAACAATCTGCCACAATATCAGGTCTAAATTCCACCAACGCGTTGTGCGTGTGGAAGTAAATACAGGAGTATTTGAGTGTATAGTTTACATTCATGAACGTGGGTGTCAATAGAGCCAAAATCAGTCAGAGATTTGAAAATTAGCCCACGCAACAACTTCTGTTTCCAGAGGAAAAGTTTACTACAGTTTCTTCGCGCACAGCTCTTCTAGCGCGAGCTGAGACAATAAATCACGACTTTTAAAGACGAAAAACAGTGATTGGAAGAATGTATACATATTCGCTGAATATTTATTTCCATTAAAATTCGGTAGTTAGGGCTATTAGAACGAACTATAAAGTTTCTTTTTCATAAATTTCGTAAATTCGAAGATATCTTCTACGACACCTTCTGATGAAGAGTACTTAATTTCAACGTACAGGTAATCCTCGAGCCCGAGAGGAAAATTAGAGAACTTTAATCCACTCCTTAAACCAACTGTTTTACAACTGTAAGACATTTTAGCATATGAAAAATCTACGAAACGTGATGAACATGAAACCAAGAAATCATTCTCTTCGATAAAATTATGATCAAATAAATACAAACAAAAATTAAACTCTAGAAATAATTATTCTCAGATGACGCTCAGTCCGCCGTCATAGTTATTACTGGAGGGCGACAGGAGAAAAGCAAAGAATTTGTGTTGAAAGATAACAAAGTCAATGAACACCCCCTGACGTGAGGTAGACACTGATCTCCCTCTGTCGCCACGTGGGGTTCATGCATCTCCCCACAACACGCATTGCCTATCGTTTGATTGATTGTACTTCGATAAGCTGGCATGTTATCCTTGAAAATTCCTTTCCCTTGGTTTGTGAAAACTTTTACAAGCCATTCGAGAGCATGAAGGAATAATTTGATGTTTATACGTGTAGAACCGTAGTGCTGTCTTTCCTTCCTACAAAAATAGTGAAAGTTAGGACTTGCGTACCTGTTACAAGATTTCTTTCCTTTTTACAAAAATAGTGAAACTTAGGACTTGCGTACATGTTTTTTTGGCGTTGCTAAGAAAATAGCGAAACTTAGGACTTGCGTAAATGTTTTTTTTGCATTCCTAAGAATATAGTGGAACTTTGGACTCGCGTAATGAAGCAGGGTACATGCTCCGTAAAAAGTTATTGGAATGGTTATGTCGGTTTCAATTTTCCTTTTCATTGACAGCCAAAACGGCTCTTTTCAAAGTACTGCAATCTTTCTCGCTTGTTTTCGGATCATAAACTATAAGATAACTAAAACAGCAACAAATACGAGACAGACATCGTCTAAAAATTTCACCTGGCTCTCTCAAATCGTTCAGCGATGACCTAGCCATGCATAATGACTCAATATAAAAAAAGTTTTACGAGCTTATTCCTTTTCAAGTTCAGTTTTTCGATATCTTTGAGGATTTCTCAGTCCCCCTGGAGCACGTCTGTGGCCAGCTCCCTCCACACCTGCTGGTTATGATCGAGACAAAAAAATGCTAGTGAAATTTCACTGCTGCAACAACTGCGGTTCTTCAAGGTATCCGATTCCACAGTACGCTTTGCTGAGGCGATAAAAAACATCATTCGTTCACCTGCAGACACGACAATGCCTGCATACCTCAGACGATAACCGTTAAATATTCTACATTATGACCATTTTACTGACGAGAACACAAAGTTAACATACCACATTAATTACCAGATTTTGACTAATGAGAAGAAATTCTCCAGTTAGGTCAAGACCTAGAAGTTACTTTGCTTTTTAGCCCAACGTGAACCAGTGACGAACATTCGCTTCTGAGTTAAACGGCTTTAGGCGACCGATATGAAGCATTTAAATATTTAAGCTATGAAAATAGATTAAGCTCATTTTACGTTCATCCGATCCGACCACTACGTTACACTCCTAACGTCTCCGGAAAGAAATGATACATCGAGGTTCCGAAGCAGCTCATGACTTTTTTTGAGATATATTACAATATTATCAGCGCTCAAATTGTTCCCAAAAACACATTCTTTTAGAAATATCTCAAAAAATTTGATGCATCTTAAATCTACACTAAAGGACCTGCCAAGGTTGCTGTCATCAGCTTGAGGTCCAATTAGGCATCTTCGGTTACTCAACGCTATAAAAATACACCAGATAAAATTGTTCGGCAAAGAAGAGCTATTTAATTCTACCACGGCTTCTTTCTCATTGGCAAGCTAAATACGCTTATCTGAAACAGGCTGGCTTCTGAAGGGGCAATGTTAATTATTTCCCTCGATAGCGGCAACATAGCTCAAGTTTTTGGCATTGCCCATGGTAGTCGGGAGGCCAAAGATGGCTCCGAGTCCCGCTATGAAGTGACGCATCTGTTCAGGGTCACGGCCCCCATACCTGGGCTGGTTTTGTGGCGGTTCAGGTGAAGAAAACTAAAAAATGCGCTCCGGCAACACGCATGATTACACTCGAGCTGTCCGCAGGGGATCGCATGGAGATCAGAAGCGAGATGCGCTGGATTGTACCCGTGTGCAAATATGTGTATATGTGTAGGCAACACAATCGTCGTTTTACTCACACGGCTGTGCAAATATGCATTAGTGCGAGGATCTTTCCATAGAAGCTTTAGAATTTCGTTGTTGCCTCTATGAACAAGCAGTACGCGTGCAAGCAGCGCTGGGCAAGGCGTTTTATGTAACTGCATTTATTTTTCATGGATTTTTATAGTGTAGTTTGCAATTAAAAGTAAGTTTTTTAAATGCCAGCCACACACCAGAAGTTTTCACCTACTGCATGTTGATAATTTGTGGTGGGGTTACAGGGCTGACAACAACTCCTACTTGTTTTTCACTGAACTTTAAGATTTTAACCGAAAGCCTTGACTCAGTTTGGCTCAGGGAGTTTTTTACAAGGAGAGTAAAATTCGGTGGTCGTTCGAACATGCGAGCGTTGACACTCACAAGGAGAAACGTCGCGGACCTTGCCCCTATGGAAGGGGCTGTATATGTTTCCAGTGAAATCCCTTAATATTTTCGTACAAAATTCAAAGTATTCTTAATCACAACAACAAAACGCCACATATACTTCCTTACAAGTTTTCAAATTTGGCCTTCCTCCGTTCAGTGATATTTTTAATTACAATATCGAAATGCAACGTTTATTGTCTTAAGAATTTAACTGTTTCAGAGAGGGGATTTTTGAAAGAAGTATGAGTTCGAATTCAATTAGTTAAAAATCAAATCCACTACCTTGGTAAGACGACTGTTGTGTCAAATTCCAGAAATTTGGTGGTTATATCGTGTCGTTATAAAAACTCCAAAATTTGCAATAGAATGGTATTTGAATCATAGTAGCAATATAATATAAGAGAACGTGCATCACGCTCATGAAAATATTTCAAGCTCGATCGGAATGCACGTCAATGTCAACTTATACAAGAAATGTGCGCATTATTCTTTTAGTAGATTTAGATTAGGCAAGGGCAACCCAATGGGATAATGACACCCTACCGGGCGTGTTGCCAAGCTTACTCGTGGAGACAGTATTGTAGAATCATTTATTTTGACCTATGGTCAAGGACGTCTACCCTAATTAGTTGGAAAATCAGTAATGGCATTAAAAACTGTCCGTGCAACTTTGAAATTAGTACATAGCCAGTACTGTGGGCACTAGAGCACTTATAGTACCTTTTTTGTAGTAATCTTCCATTAATGTAACATTAATATTATTAGATATGAACCCTAAAATTTCAATCCTCTATTTAGACATCAAAGATTTGCGTTTTAATGAAAATGCTGAGTCACGCGAACAGAAAATAACAGTCCGCACTGCAGACGCAATAACGCACGTAACACTGCGAGGCGCAGACGCAATAACGCACACAACACTGCGTGGCGCAGATGCAATAACGCACACAACACTGCGAGGCGCAGACGCAATAACTCACCCACGTGTCCACTCCACACCCCAGCCCGGTTTCACCTGCCGCCCCGGGGTCCACCCACAATGTCAAGGTGTGCTCCCCTCAAGAGTTCGATTGCTTTAGAGGTCGAGGCAATTCGGCCTGTCTATATAAACTTTATGACAAAATGCGCAGTCACGAAAAGCATATGCCAAGGAAACGACTGAACGAGCTTGGCTTTATTAGAAGTTCAGTTGTGGCGCTCTTTAAACTTTCGTAATTCAACATAACTCCCATAAAGGCGGTTGGTTTTGAGGCATAACTGTCCCCGGTCAAGAACGCTTTAGCTGAGAGAGTAAAATATTCGCTTGCATATCAGAGTGAACGATTTTCTATTTCATTTTCCTGTTTTCACTATTTTACTTCCATATGTTTCATCGTGATATATGATGTCCAGTACTAGGTTTGTAGTGGAGTTGAGCTGCAAACACCTGGGATCGTAATTCTCCAGGCGATACCTTCGGTTCGTGAGGCCCTGCATGCAAATGTTCGCTTTTTTATTGGGGTAGCGCATATTTCACAAAGGAACCCTCAAATTGCTTCCATAATAATTACCCAAGAGGCTGTACATTTTTGGTCGACATGCTATCGCAGAATCAAAAGAAAGTAAGTTGTTCAGTATTTCTGAATCCAACAATGGTTGAGAGTATCATCCGCTTCTGCTAGTCTTCTCTGCCTCAATGGATTGTAAGTCCTAAAAATTGTAGAAACTTGAACCCAGTTGACTATTTAGAGGCACCACTAACTCCATCAATCTCTGTCTCCTGAATCTCAAGAGGCCCGACCGACGCCTCCCGCCACGTCAGTTCCGAAAGGCGCCGCGGTCAACATCAAACACGCTTTTTTCAAAGAATGAAAACCTCTCGGAATACGGTATTTTTGATTCGAAATATCAATAGTGCGATCAGAAAAATCAGGTTTTGGCCACTGTTCTCGGTATACATACATTTTGCACCTGCCCTCGCAAAGGTCACTCGCGAAACTTTCTATGTTTTGAAAAACGACTGAGCAGCTGACGAAGTACTTGCAAAAGAGACACTCGACTATCAGCGACTGTCTAGCGGAGTCGGCTCAGAGGTCCGAGGCTGTAGGTAACTCTGTATAGAATTAGCTTTATTCGAGGGTGAGCTGTGCAGATGAAGTGACATGGACCATGACTTGTATTTGCGAGCGTGAACGCAAAATTCATTATCTGGAGCTACAGCTATTCTCAAGGGTAGCTGGTAATTGTAGAGGGTGAGGCATTAATAAAATACCAGTTGGGTTTGAATGAAATTGGAACTTACACTTCTCTCTTTTAAAAATATAATTTTCATGCGTTCAAGTATGCAAATTATAATCAGTGTAGAAATTTTGACCCAGATTCTTTTGTGATTCATACAAGCTATATGATGGGCAGGCTGGGCGGTGACAGAACAATTTCTTCGTGCCTGTGGACTCATTCATGACTCAAATAATGAACAATTATTTTGAACAATCAAAATATTGCAGCCCAAGCAGGCCTTAAATTTTCTCATCTAAAAAGTGCCATATGTTTCGCTCAAAACTTTTCGTACCGTTAGGTAGTTTTTAAATATTCTGTATTTTAAAATCAATATCCGTATTTTTCTTTCTAAGTTGAGACAAATTATTTTTCGCTGTTTTTCCTGACATGTGAAAAAATCAGTAACACTAACTATTAAATTATTTCTTATGATAGTCGATGCACTTCTATTGCTCGTTGTGTTCAACGCACTGCGATTTTTTATTTTGTTGAAGAATGTGCTGTTTCCATAATTATACTGCAGCCGATGTGACCATCACCATAATAACTGAGGGGACTCAACCGCGACAAAATTGTCAGGGACTGCGCAAATAAAACCTGAATGAGAGAATTGCACTTCTCACACGATCATCAGTGGACGAACTGTGGTAATCAAGCTGCACTAAACATTAACCTGATGCGTCAATATCCAGAGACTGCCCCAACGAAACATTTCCATGTGGCTGGCAAAAATTTTTCTTCATCCCCCAAACTTTCCCTGTCTCTCGCTCTACGAGTATTGCTGTCAGGATAAAGGCTGCTTTTGGACGCCTCCCGCCGTTAATACGTCCTGGTATGAGGAAAAGAAAACCTAAAACTTTCAATAACCTTTAAGAAAATTTTCTAACTCCTAGACCATTTTATGGGGTCTTTCCGAGTCTGTTTTCAATGAACATTTATTTTATTACAGCGGGTATTTTCCAACGTGCCTCCTGATATCTGACCTTATGAAGCTCGCAGAAGCCGTGTTATGGTGTTTATCAAGCAAGATTTTTATATTGCACGTTCCTTAGCTATGAAAACTCCTTTAATGCGTTTGTTTTTTAGATTGTCTTCTGGAATTTAGTTCATGATTCAATATTATCCAGTGATGATGGTTCTACTGG
>VOMN01105400.1:0-17334 GCA_014899125.1 Orchestia grillus | reverse complement strand
CTCTATTGCCTATGGCCTATCCTATGCCCCCTGAGGGGGTGGAAGAAAAAGAAAATTTAGCGAACAGGGAGAACAGGAAATAAAAATTACGAAGAAAGGTCAAAAATTAAGAACTTGCTCTTCGACGGGCACGAAATACACGACGGCGAACATCCAGTGAACTGAGAGGCAACGAAATGACTGGTCAAATGGTAATTTGGCTTTGTTTCTCTCACGATACATCTCTATTACGTGTGGCAAGTGAGCGCAAGGCCCAAACAGGAAAAGCGAGTATTGCAGAGGAAAACTCTCAGCCCAATTAGGTGGAATTTACTGGAGTTGTTCTGCTTAAAGCCCAGCAGGACTCGCAACGCTGGCTTATGCGAGCCTCGCTGGAGGAGTAAGGACAAAACGCTAATGATTCAAAGTAAATTTAAAAAAAGTAACTGAACATAATGGGATGAAATAAATTTGAGGTGAAATGAAATCATTTCTCAACTTTAACCACCGCAGCCACCTCAGGGGTGTTGGTGGAAATTGGCTATCTCGGCAGTGAAGACCATAGCTTTTTCTTAGCGAAATGATTTAGCTAGATCGCAGTTTCCAGTGGCACGGATTGTTCAAATAAAGTATCAATTCAATCGAATGACAGACCTGATATAGTATTTTATTTAATTGCAGGTATATAATTCTAATAAGATAGATTCACGAATCAAGTTATATTCGTAAAGTTCAGTCGTGAGGTAGAATTTTCGTTGTAGTGTGCATGATATCAGACAATTACGGTATTTCTAGATTCATTTTAGGTTTCTTGATTCAGTTTTTCATGGTTGCGCACAAGTATTGAGACAGGGCTATAAAACTAATTAATTGCCTTGTAATGTTATAATTTTGTCAATTTTACTTAAAATTATATCATAAATGCTAAATTATTTAAATGAAATGTCATACTTTTTCTAATTTCACTCAAGATTTGATCATAATAGTCAATCTGTCTCGAGAAGCGACGAATAAGCTACCGAATTAATCACGACGGACACGCACATCAAGCTCCCCTAGAGAAGTTCGGGAATCCTACCCATGGGAGAAAGGATCGCTAGATCCCAAAGATACGCCGAAAAACGATCCATTTCACGCGCATCCCGCTGAGGGTGGTGACGAACTCATGACGTATGCAACGCATCAGTTTTCGAACGAAAAACATTGCTCAGATATCTGTTCAATTCATTATTTTTAGAATGTAGCCGAATGGACGAGTGAGCTCGGTATCAGAATGACATTCGTAGTTCTAAGCCAAAGACCCGAGCAATGATAAAACACCCAGAGTTATAACTGTTCTTGTTAATGTAACAATTTGTACGAATCTCGCGATTCCATCTCGTGGAAAATGATGTAAAATTAGAATTTTGAGGAGTCTTAATACTAGTTTCACCTCGCTGAATTAACACTAAAATAAATGAAATTCATGGTTGACCAAAAATTAACAAGTGTTAGGTCTTACTTGATACATGATCCGTTCACACATAAATTTCACGCCAAAACTTATCAAAAAATTATATTGCATGAAAGGATATCTCACAATCGAGATACGTAAAATTCACACTTCCTACTGTCAACCTCATTCGTTCATACTCGTTGACTTCAATCAATGGAAAGGTGAATAAAACTGTCAAGGTCAGATATGGACGGCTTTGCAGCTGCACCTGGACCAGGGGTCGGCGGTCGCGAGGAGTCGCTATCGACCAGTCACACACCTGTTATTTTATTGACTCAGAGGTAAGAGATTAGCGATAATTTACGGTACATCACCTTTTCAGGGCACGACTTATACTGGTGAAGTTTTGTTCCTGAAGCACGTTTTCGTCATCATCCTACATTTTGCTGTGAAATGAGGCAATTTTTTAATGTTGAAGCAGAATTGAGCCCTTCAATTTTTAAAATCGTCCATCTCGATATGTTTCAGTTTTTTCCACTTTCGATTTCAAGCCCGTGAAAAACTTGAGGAAGCACAAGTAATTTCATTATAAAAAAAGCTGGTATAAGGCAAAAATGATAATCGCGTTTGCTAGTATTCAATTCTCTCAATTAACTCTTCAGGAATAACATGCGAGTTTTCTATAAAACTGAAATGAGTCAACTTTTGCTTTTACTCTCTTTCTTTCATTATTTCGAAGAATTCTTCACAGGTGATTTTCCTTCCCATATAGTAAGCTGTAATGACGCTTCTTTCGAGAATTCAAACATTATATTACTTCGTAAACAGTAAAGATCAAATGCTGAAAGCCCGTTGTCTTCATGTAGGCAAAAACAAATGCGCCTTACGGTTTACCTATTTGAAAGCTGCTACGAAATTTTTATTACACCCAAATACCGTATCTCACGGACACCATGACGTATTGAAACATACATTTCATTGCGACATTTTGCACCGTATCAAAAGAGTAAACCGTAAATGAATGGATTCTACCGATGCCATGGTTTATCTGCTCATTAGAGCTTTAGGTTTGGAAAAGTTTTCAATCTTTTATATTTCCCATAAAAATTGTGTGCAGACAAGCGGTCTCGAAGGCTTCCGTACAAGAGTTGACAGCTACCAGTAGACGTGCTCATCGACCAATCGGCCATCAACGAACTACTCTCCAATATGCAGGCCAAATCTTCTATTGTAAATAAAGTATTAATTATCTGAAGTTATATTTCACATTTTACCCTGGTAATCGAGTGAATGAATCTACCAGGGAACCAACTGAGACAGTGATTCAAGATAGAGCAGAATTTAATTTCCCTCGCTGATTTTACGATTTTCATACACGCGCCAGCTAATTGAGCCCAAAAAATCCTGCACTTCATCGTAATTAGACGGCTTAGGAAGCGAGGTACTTAGAAGCCATTTCTGGCATTGTTGTATAATTCTTCTGTTGAGCTGCTTCCAAACTGATCTACGGGCTTTTGACTTTATTGAAATTTATATCCGCCAGCGAAAACATCGTAGCTTCTCGCAATTATATTCGCACATTTCAAAGTAAATCCAAGAATAGATTAGTTATCTCATGGATTCGCCCGGTTTAGCTTTTCAGGACGTTCCTAAATCTACCAATTGATAGCCATTTTAAGATATTAAAAGAAATAAATCAGAGTAGTACCAGCAATGCCAATTATTTAACGACAGGGGACTTTGGTAGAAACGCAATAATGGGTCATATGATTCGATCATGTTGCCATATTCTTTTCTACTAGTTTCGAAACGAAAGTTTTCAAGATCAGACTTGTCACAACAACTCGACAGTGACAAGCGAGCTATGGCTCGTAAATCCCAGCAACTCATCGGTTGGTTGCCTAACGAAGACGAAAGCTCTCGGGCTGCACCGGCCGACAGGCGGAGTGTTCAGTGAGAATCGATGAGGGCGCACGTACACCCCTTCAGGCATGGCTGCCTCCGAGGAATGAGGGGCGGCCAACAAGCATTGATCTGGCCAAAGCAGCTCGTCGAGCAGCCATCGTCGTACTCTTATCCGATAAGAAAATACCCTGGACATGGAATAACACTGATTTTATCAGCACCTGATTTGCGGAAATGGAATACCATTAGTCTCTAGTGAACTGTCGGATATGGAAGACTAGTAGTTCTATCTGTACCTGACAAAGCAGATTCGGAAAATTTAGAAACGGAATGTAAGAAGTTCTATCTACAGGGAACGATGGACATGGACTAAGTTTTATCTGCATGAACCGTCAAAAACGGTATACAAGTATGTTGTTCTATCTGCAGAAACAGTAGAACATAGAATGAAATGAAAATAGTACTTCTTGCGAATATAGTCACTAGTAAAACGCTAAGCTACAGATGCACAAACTATCAGAAGTGGAAGTTCGTTAGCTCTATTAACGTGAAGTGAAAAAATACAACAAATAATATTGTCGCTGATTAATATTTGACAGGAGAGTGCATTGAAGTCTATTACTATACGACTTTCAGTCCCTAATTTGAACTCGTTTCAATTCTGATTGACAATGAAAATAGAATAAGAGAAATTGTACCACAGGTACAGTTGAGAAACGAGTACACCTGATTCGGTCACCGATTATCCCTAAATTCAAACAACGCATTACTTGTACGCGCCTTTAAGGAAATACGTGTTCATCTCAAGAGAGAAACATTTTATTTCATTTAATAAAGATAATTAACTGATTCGCTCAATTTTAGGCTCTAACCAGCCTTCCAGATTGCAAAAATAGTGTCACGTCGACTACTGGACAGAAGTAAATGTTCAAGTGGAGCTGGAACTATCGAGGGACAAAGTTTTCCCCAAAGATTAGAGGAATGGATGGACCATCAACTCAGAAAACGCACGAAAAACGTGCATATTTCAGGGCACAATCTATTCAGTTCAAAAAGTACGAACTGCTCAGATGCATTCTTTTCGGTTATTTTTGAAAGTACACATGTTTACTATTGCGAAAACACATTGGTAATTTATCCAGTATATTTTACGAAATTAATAGTGGACAACGAAAGGTGTGTCTAAAGAAGATACTCGGAAAAAAAGATGAATCAAGAAATGAGTAATCAAGAAAATGGCAACATTAGATCGCAAAAAAATTACGGGAATTACAAGGCAGGAAACGTTTAATACCAGAAATTAACGGAGCCCTCACTTTGTGGAGAGCATGATTTTCATTTGCCTAGGATTTTCAAGGAAAAGTGTCTTCAATGAAGTAAATTATTGTAATTTTGTGTTCGAATGAAGAGGTTTCGCTGTGGTGAACTAGAAAAACATGTTGTTCCAATGACGTACTTGAGACGCTCTTAAAAGAGTACTCAAATTTTCAAGCCTCTTGGGCCCCAATTGAAGCACCGCATCTCGGTTAATTAATTAATGGCGCTAAGGTTATGGCGTTCATTGAAACGATCCCACTCCTCATGGGGCCAGTCGACACCAATCGTGATCAGGAGCTAACAAAGCTCATATTTCACCCGGAATGGAATAAATTTGTATTTGATGCTCTAAAGTTCAAGTAGATTTCCTGATTATTCATACGCAAACTCTGATAAGTCTGCCATGTGATAAGACGATAAGAAACATAACAGACTGGAAACCCATTCGTTACATATGCTCGGACTATACAAAGTTATATCTAAAGGAACTCGTGAAAAAGTCACGCCAATACATTCGAAATAATTCAGTCAAAGCTGCCGCTCAGCTTTAATTATTCATCATTGAACATAGCCCACATGTATTCTACATGATCTCGGTTGTAACTTTCATGTTGCTGTCACGTATGTTAGAAGTACCTCACTGGCAGTTTTGCGGTCAACTTCAGAAAACAGTAGCACTACTGTACTGACTGCAGTTAGGTAGAGAGGACGGTAAGCCCGCGGTTTCATTTACTGAATAGATTTCATGCCATTTTCTTATCCTACTGTTTGAAAATTTCAAAGTATTGCAAGTTGGTGTCAGCATGAAATATAGATTTCGTGAAACAAAAATTGAAGAGTAGGCAATTACAGTACCAAAAACCCCTGGCGTGAGCTAATCCAGTTCCTCAGCCAATGCATTTCCCTATTCGAGGGAAAGACAAGAAGTAGCGATGATACAGCTCATTATCCTTTTATTGGTTAAATAATATCATAGCAATGTGAAAATGATTCTAGAAAAAATTACAAAAAATACGAGTTCCGTTTTGTTATGTCAATCTTGACAGAAAAATTCTCTTAGTTTTCATGCTAGTAAGACTATTATCATCAGGATATCAAGTTTGTGTGTGTGTGTGTGTTTATACGTTATGTTTGAGTCACAGCATCCTCATCAAAACTGACTAAAGATGGAGAGTGAAATCTGCCATGAAGATCAGCCAACACGAGAAAAAAAAAATATACTAGTGCTATATCACAATTCCTACGCCATAAACAATACATAGAAATACGTAGAAAAGGATTGGAAAATTTAGGTTTATAGAAATTTATACTTAACACATACAGCTTCTTGTAGTATATTAAGAACGGTGAGCGCGAATTTCAAGAATTTAAGATGCACTACCGAAAAACGCAGTTCCTATTCTAAAACCAGGGCATAATTTCCGCTCATTCCCGTTGTTCACAACTCGACCCTATCCTGAAAGTATAGCTAAAAACAAAGTAAAATGCAGAAAATCCTTTATTGTAAGGTACCTGAAAACGTGCCTCGTTAACTTCACCATTCATGTTCTCCATTCATGATGGGTCTGACTTAACAAGCAATCCATACATTCAGCCAAGAAACATATGCCAAACGTAAATCATCCACTTTGCCTCTTTTCAACCTTTTAATCAAGTTTAACAGATCGATGAAGCTGCTAGAACAGAAGCGTATGTTTGGTACTTCACGCACCTCCCTTCATATGCGCACTAGATGCATGCAACCGGTCGCTCAGGCAATCAATTTAGCAATCTCCGCATTGTTGCCGTGCGGCACTCCCCATGTGCTCTGTGGGAGTAGTTAAAGTTAATTGTATGTCAATGGAAGGCTTCTCAGTTATCTTGTGTGTGCTTGGGCGAGTGTCATAGTTTTACTTTATGACTGAAGTAATCAATATTTATCCACTTACACATAACTGGAGATACTAAGGACTTCCTTACAATCGATACTACGTTGCTTTACTATGATAATAAATATAAAATATTTTTAAACATTGTGTACATCAGGATTTTTTAATTTCAATGAACCAAAATTCCGTCATATTTCGCTGCGATGTACATTACTCTTGCATGCAATTTATGTTCGGTTGATGTCTCGTACCTTGTCCTTGTCGAGGGCTGTCTTGTCCAGGAGGAGGTGGAGGGGGATGAGGAGGAGGTCCGTCGGAGTCGTCACTCTGGTCAACGGCAGGAAGATCTACGTCTTCTCCAAGGGCAGGTCCTCGGTTGATGTGCAAGGAAGTCTCGCTATCAGTAATTTGCTGCTGACTTTGTTGCAGTTGTTCTTGCTCTTCTTCTTCAGTTTGTCCACGTCGAAGAAGTTTACTAAAGCCTCTCATTCTCTACGAGCGATGCTCTACCTACCTACCACATTCAACTCCAACACGACTTCTCTGCCAGAGAATTTGCTAAGCTCAATGCTAGGGATGGACCACAGCTATTCTAATTATACAAAAGTGACGTGCACTGAAGAGGATATCAACACATCGTAACAATGCTAAAATCTACTAATCACAGGTTCGCTACATATCTTCACGACACCACCACTCTACCGACATTCGCTCGCACTACAACAAAGCCCTCACAACGAATCAGAAGAAAGCGCACCTTTCCTGGAACACTGGAGCACGAGCTCTGCTTCACTTAACGAATTTCAGCCTGGGACGTACCACGAAGGCTCACACTGCGTCTTACAAAGGCACAATTTACGGCACGCACATCACAAATGGAGAAGAAATTTAGGCGACACTTCTAGGAGAACGCGTTTTGACTGAAGTCGACTGGAGGACGTGCGCGCGACGCTCTGCGTACACGAGTAGGCGCTGTAGCCTTATGACCCTGTGACGGTGGCTGGGGCTAACATTAGAGGGCCAGCCAGCGCGGTTCTGGAGGGTGCGAGAGTTGCCAGTCAATCCAGGGAGGGTGGAAGGAGAACGACGCGCGCACGCCGAGAGAGAAAAAGAGAGGCGCTCGGCCAAGCCTCGGGATTATTGTCGTAGAGAGAGTGGAGAAAAAGGGTGGTCAAATGCTGCGCAATTGCGAAACATTTCGCAAGGCTTAATATTTCGTTTTCTAAACGTTTTTTAGAGCGCAATTCTCATTTGTATAAAAGCTTCTTATGGATACACGGGCAGAAGAACAGGTGTTCGCGAGATTAGCACGCATAAAAGAGAGCTTGGTCTAGCTGCAGATACGCCGAACTGGCTAAAGTAGAACTGCTCTCACGGCTCGGTAGGAATAACACAGAAGCCTACCTCCGATAAACGGGGAAGAGTAATACATGAAAAGAAATGAGATTTAAAGCAACTTCGTATGCGAAATATTTGCGACTTGCTCGTAGAGGGCTGTAGCCGCCTGGATGAGGCGGGATTTGGCAGGGTCCCTCACGCTTCGCAAAAAAAAAAGTGTATCAACGCGCATAATTAAAAGCGAATTAAATCCTCTGCTGCTCTTAAAACTGCACACTATTTTGCTATTTTCTATTTTGGCATTCAATTGTGTTCAAGATTAATAGCCTACTCCCGTCTTCAGTCTCCGGTTCATTCAAATTTCCTGACCTAACTATTCGTGACGACGCTCTTGCAGCGCAACAATCAATATTTCATGCACGTCTGAGAGGTGCAACACATTCTTGTACAAGCTGCTTAGCTTTACTCCTTGAATAAATTGCTTTCACTGTATTTCATTTGCTACAACCGATTGAACGGTAAATGCTTGCATCGGATTCCACTAGGATCAACCGTTCGACTAATGGAAGTAAAAGGAAATTTCTAATTTACTTGGTATTTCACTTCAATTCGCCTATTTTCATACTGAGTACCATAAGACGGACGAAAAAAATATGAGCAGTATCTTGACAGAATTTTCGAATCAACATCTTCCACAAACGTTCAAGCAGAAGCACTTTCTTCAAGTACGCATGTTGGAAGAAATACCCGAAATCTTTGCCTTCCCATTCACATTTTTGGACTTTTTAAGTCCTTGTAAGGCCACGTACGCTTGTTGCTACGACAGTCGAGCGTAGGGGGCTGTCCTGTTGCCGCGCAGGCAGATCAATAACGGAAGGACTTTCGTTCTGCGACCGGTCGACGGACTGAGATCCTCTCTCAGTGAGCCTCATAGCTTGAACGCACAGAAACTTCCTTCAGTGAAATGAGGGTAAATCAGTCCTATAAGCTCTCACAAACTCGACTTTCAAACACAAGATGTGTTGCTTAGCAACAAATCACGAAAAAAACACAACAGTTCAGTTTTGAGATAGCTTTAGAAAGCAAAAATAATTTCTCTAAGAATCAATCGTAAAAACGCGTGAAACCAAAGACTCCGAGAACTTGCAGTTCATTTTCAGATTGAAAAACAAAGCATGGAAGGTAACAAGGCCCTCAATCTCATTAGAAGACAGTTTTTCTACCGGATTTGGGGGACAGCTTCTAGCGGCTGTGGCGAGGGTCAAAGACCCTCTCAACATCGTCCATCAGTAGGGCGGCTCCCTGGGCCTCTGGACGGCCGCCACAAACTCGGCTAGCGTACAGCTGAGGCTGCAGCTCGTACAAAACTGATACCTCAGCAATGCACAGTTAATATCAGATCAGTGCACAGCTGAGGCTATGGCTACTACACAAAGATTACAGATAGCGTACTATAGTAATAATAGTTTTACAGCGAGCACCAGTCAGATACCTACATGTACACTGTAAGCCACCGTTGCATTCGCGCGGTGACCTGGTGACAGCGGACTAGTTATACCTACAATACCTTTCAAATAAGCAACGGCGACACAAGGGGTTCCCAGAAACTGAGTACCAAACTTCGTTTAAGCAAGTAAGCAGCCATGAACACTTTCCCAAAGGCAAGTTCAAAATAATTTGCGCAAAGAATGACGAGTATCGCATGGAGGGTACAATCCTGTAACAAATTTAAGTCGCCGACAACAGAGTTTTAAATTTTCACATTTCATTGAAAACGATGGCGCCTAAAATTGACACGGCTCAAGACCCCAACAACTGCGTGGGAGATTAAAGTAGCGTAGCGGAGAATGAAAAAACTTACTGAAACGAGAAAGGAAGCGCATTTTAACTGGAGGTCAGTTCCCCTCGCAAATCCTGGTACACTTTTGAGAGCCCAAAAACGGAAGTAAGGTAAGGTAAAGCCTACGGAAAAAAGAAGCCAAAAATTCAATACGCCGAAAAGAGTACGAGTAGGACAGGAATGGGGCAGTCAAGATGATTTATGTAGTAGAAGCCAGCGGCGGTCGCAACAAACCAGCGGTTGTTGGACTTCTGGAGAAGGCAGTAGCGAGGAGAAATAGTCAAAAAATTTATTAGCACTGAATTCAAATAGTGAACAGGCAAAATTCTTCGTTCCGCTGAAATAATCGGGCCAAAAACCGATTTGAGATATGCACCTTCAAAAGTATTAAGTACGACTTCACAAATATTTTGATACCTGAAATTTCCCTACCCGAAACGTATTCAAAATTCTATTGCGCGCTTTGATTTCAATATTAGGCAAATGGAATCACAACCCAGATGTATGGTATATAATACTGGTAATTTTGAAAGATAATTGGCACAGCTTATATATTTCAATACTACTGGTACTATGTTACTTTTTAAGGCAAATACAAAGGCTAAAATATTCCAAAAGTAAGCTGCCATAATAGCATTTGCAAAGGAAGTGGCTCAAACCTAACTATAAAGTTCAGGGTTAGTGTACGGCCGTTAATAGATCGAAAGTGTCCACAAATCAAACAGTGATTTGATATAAACAAAATTGGATGATTTCATTGACATTTTTTATAAACTCATAACTTCATTGACCTTTCATTCCTTGAAAACAAAAAAAAAATGAAAGCCGCTTGAGCTAGAATTTCAATATTAGAACTCCCAGGTCATTTAATGTTCGATTGAATCGACGCTGATTTGTACTATTAAATGATACGGGGAAGTGATATTGCCATGTATTATCAACTTATCAGCGAATTAATAAGGACAGATTATAAAAGTATTAGAAAATTAAACTCTTAGCAGCAATATCGTAGTAACTGAGCTACCAGGATTATATTAATGAACCTACCACCGCCAACGGGATCAATGGCCCTACAACTCCATATTCGAGAACACGACCGAACACGAATCAAAGCATTCAGTTAACCACTAAAATCATCATTTTTAAATCACAGAGTTCTACTCTTTCGGAATCAGACCAGGTGCTGCAAAGTTAAGCATATCAAGCAAAACTGCGTCACGGCTGCGGTTCCTTCGAGGCAAATATTACTGAAAGAATATGAACTCGTCCTTCGTTATGACCCTAGCGACGTCGTATTATGAAATCCACACGCTGCTAGAAGATTGGTCGGAATGAACCAGGTAGAATACACCGAAAAATAAAACTAAATGTGCCAATAGTTAAGTGCTAGTTGAGTAACGCAAGTGTTCTGAACAGCTCACAGCAGACGGACAGCATGGCAGGCAGCCCCAGTTGTGCAAACACTCGTTACGGAGAGAGCTTCGCTTCGAAAACTTCACCGTTCAGCTTCGGACGCTTTTTCAATACGCTCTACGGAGAATATTTCTCAAGAAAAATGTGCCAGAGTTTTGTACCTCCAATTTGTGCTCCATACTTGGAAGAAATGAATAATTATCTAGAGACATTTAGAACTGGGCACTTATGTAAGGATATTTACGCCAATTTTAACCACTCCTGATGTTTTCGAAGACGATTCTGATAAATGACGAATGACTCAAAATTCAGGTTAAAAGAATTATTCTCCCACCGATATTTGTCCCGAATTATAAAAGTTAAGGACCGAAATGATACCTGAAAATTTTGTCTGGTAAAATGAAAACAATAGAAACAACATAAATGGGGCATAATTTACAATTGCAAGAGAGAAAATTTTCAGGCCGCAGAACAAAAATTTGATCTCACATTGACCGACAGTACCTAACAGCGTCGTGAAATTCTATGACGCAAGTCATTGAGTGCTCTAGATGGAAATCTCCATATTATGAGTTGGAGGCATTTGTGAAAATTTGTTTTGCATCTTCATATATGAACCAAGCTATACCGAAATATTTCATTTTCTTTTCTTAATGGAAAGAACACATTTGCGAACTACATACTTTTTCAATGAAAAACATGTTAGAAAAACCCTTGAATTTCTCAATACATGATTATGCAAACAAGTAGAATGCGTTAACTTGAGCAGTAATAACGCCACTGAGGTGTGCATAAGACCCTCTCAATATTTCTCTAGTTCTGCGTGGCGTTCTTCAGCAAAATTTTACTAACATGCAACTCGACAAAGCCCCTCCAAGTCTCTCCTAAGAGTAATAATGGGGCTATGTGCATTTACCGCACCCTGTTTGAATGCTGCAGAATATGAAACCCCGAATGACGTCAAATGAAGTGATTTTGTGTATTTGGCCCTCTAATGAACCAAACTTTTTACTCCACACTAATCCAAATGTATTAGAATTAGATACAATGGTTCACAAGAGAGTAAAACAATTGAATCCGCACAAATTATTTCAAGCCAAGCACGTTGACAATTATTAACATATCCACAGTAAATCCTTTTAATCACCAACAACTATAGCAGGGTCTATTCGAATTCCATGCAGCACGTAAGACCCCATTAAACCTTTTCATCACATCGAACAAGGCTAATGAAAGCCAAGGTGAAAATACCAGTAAAGGATAGGACTCCATCAGATCTTCCTACTTCGTTGAATATACTGGGTTGAGCTTTGGGGAAAAGGCAAACAAACGCACAAAAAAGTTCTGCCCCTGATGCATCAATATTGGACTTGTCCAGCCGCTACCACCACAGAAGAAAGCAGTCAATGCTATCCTTTGCGAGAGTGATTTCCTCTTCATAAAACACTAAGAAAACTCACGTTAGTAACTCTCAAGTTAATATACTATAAATAGCAACCAAAATTTGATGAATCTCTTTTACGTAGGACTCGAAATCGTTCATAATTTCGATAATGATGTACTCATTCCCGGTCAGACGTAAAAATTTCAGTGTGAAAGCTACTCCATTATGACAAATAAAATGAACACGACAGCGAGTCATGGCATTACGTGTTTAAAAATGCAATGAGGAAGAAAAACGCATGTTATTCATTAGTTCCTAAACGATGATATAATTGTTCGCATTTATTAGCCACTCAGTAATACTCACACGTCTAGAAATCAATGCATTGTAAGCGTTGGCGAGTTGTAAATTTCGAAAGAATGCCCATGTTGTCGATATAAAAGGCTATTAAATTTCCAAAGCACGATGCCAATTTTTTTTAGAAAGACACTGAATTTCAATTGTGCCAGTCTACAAATTTCAAATTTCAAATGATCGAAGTCGGTGAACAAACTTGTGAATCCAACTTCATACTAGTAACGTGTTTCCGCGGCTAAAAAACAAAGAATTTGCTGGAGCTTGTGGCAGTAGCAACACCTACAAAGCGCTAAATTTGGAAGTGAAAAGAGAATACGCAATAAGCCGGATCAGACGCAACACTGGGAGCTCATTGAACTCTTTTGGCATTGCAAAGTTGGCACTATCCTTGGCCGGCTGCAGTGGCAGATTTGAACTGCGGCCAAGCGTGGTAATATTCCAGTCACACGGCGGCCGCACTAACCTGATGAAACTTTGTTAGTCGGGCAACAGTAAGCACAGACGGTCGTTGTGGAATGATGTTTTTCAGTTGCGGATTCCAATCAGAATAACTACGAAGAGGATGATGCACTTAATAAGGTATATGTATACAATGCACTTCACTTGTTCGTTGATTCAGAACAGTAATACCCAAGAATAAATACGGTTACTGGGCGTTTCGTGTACAAGAATTAAAAATACGACAAACTTCGGAGATTTGCTCAGGATTCGTAATTTGGTTTTAACAAACGTTTTAAGCTTAGGTGAAGTTCATAGTTTCATAGCTGAAAGTTCGCTATCACGAATGTTTGAACTTCTAACATTGAAGTTGTATCATGACGAATTTAAAATCTAGTCAAATTTCACCCAGAAACCTCGTACGGATGAAGTTTTCCAACACCATTAATTCACCGAGATCAATCCTGCAGGACTACCTTTCCAGAAATTTCAATGCGTCGAACATGTTGATCAAATTTGCGATATTAATTTTCATGAAAACCAGGAGTATTGAATTTACCAGACAGATAGGAGTCTTTCTTCTCTCTCGGTAAGTCCGCGCATCAATTTGAATTGCCGTAAATAATTAATGCGGTAAAATCGCCCTACAACAGTTATAAAAGCCTAATATCACAATACTCATAGAAGTTTGAGCTAGAGAACTTAGAGCTACTTTCTTGGAGGTTATGTCCCTGTTCGAAGCCAAAATAGCAGAGTATATTTACTTACTCTAAATTTTAGCTCATATAAATGAAGGTGTACTAGACATAATTAGATGAATATTAAAGTCCCACACAAGTATCACAATGAAGATGAGTTTAACTTTCTACTTTAACTCTGCATTCCACAGGATTATTTTCATGTATTGAACTCTTTTGCCATTAAGGGAGGGAACTTCCATCAAGCTTTGCACCGGGGACCAGGAAAGCCTTTCCACCAGAGTGGGAACTAAACTAGAGCAGAACAGAATATTATTTAGAGCTCTATTAAACCACAACAAACGTTCCAGAACGGGAATTGATTTGGAAACGTCTCGGACTAAAACTTGAAAATTACCAGAATAGAAGAAAACCATCATTGGTAGCAATAATCGATCAAATCGGTAACTAATTCCTTGAGGTATGACATTACTCGCACTATTTCCAATTAAATATATGATACTACTCTTATTTGTAAAAGAAATAAATGCATACACGGAGACTAAAAATAATTGTCATCCGTACTCTATCAAGAGTTTGACGAAATCGACCCGACAGTTCAATCGTTACCAAAAAAGTTTCATCCATATACAAATACCACTCATACACTGCATTGGGACAAATTTGACCAAGCATGCGCATTAAACCTAAATTTACAACTCAATTCTAAATTTTAGTCTTGAGGCAAGTAAACATACTTGAATGTTTAATATCCTACTCACCTTGTAGAGACCTTTAATTGAAGGCAGTGTTCAACGTCGTGGTGTAATAACGTTTTGATAATCACTCCCAGCAAACAACGATCCCAAAAAAATTGATCACTAAGTTATTCAGCAACACTTCTCCCTTAGTCCTTCCAGCGCAAATCCACACTTGTAGTCAACTGAGAATGACCGCGCTATACGTACTACACTTGAAATTCTACTTCTGCACGTCAGTACAGAAAATAGGAAAAATGGACACTAACGAAAAACATACACACCCCATCCCCGTCCCGGTCCCGTACGGTAATAGAAAACTCATCGAATAATGGAAATACAGATATTCCTGGATATTTAAGAAATTCTTTTCATGACGATATACAATATCGTTTTGATTGATTTCCTGATGAAAAGGCAAAATTCACCGGGATTGTTTTATTTTCTGTACCGCGGAGAGTCATATGAATGCGAATTTAAATTACACATTAAATACGATACTAACAGTTACTACTAAAATGCGAACTGTATACTCCAGACTTTCTTAGGTAAAGTCAATAGATCTTTGCTACAGGTCCATAGAAATTTCTCATTACAGAAAATTCTCGCAGGGGTTTTAATAGCGACTGTTCAATAACCACGACTTTGAGATAATTAGTTTTTACATTAAGCAAGTTAATTATGAGTCGAGAAGTAGCTAAAAAATAACCAGCACGTCGCACTATGACATTGATATAGCGCAAATAAAGAAAAACAATACACATGTGGGCACACATTTCGATAATCCTTTTTTGGATGACTAGTGGCTGTAACGTGTTTTTTTCTGAATTTTCAATTCCAGAATTTTCTTTACTTAATTTACCTGAGGGTGTCGAAAGGGGTTCAAAAGACAAACGACAAGGAAAAGGGTTATTTCTCAGTAGTCATTTCCAAAATCATTAGCATCAGAGGAACCTTATCAGGGGCTCCATGGTGTAGTGGATAGCGTGATGGCCTCACAGCTGAAAGGACCAGGGTTCGAGCCTCGACTCAGGTGAGGCTTTTCACGTGACTGCGGAGTACTTCCCTTGGAAAAGGAAGTTTAAACCCCACATCCCTCACCACACCAGTAGTTGTAAGGCATTTAAAATCCAACGATAAAACGTGTTGGAATAAACAATGGTTCTTAACAAGACTTAGAGAGTTCTGTCTTGAGCAGGGCATGAAAGAAGACCGGGGTTTTCTTCATTTATTTTAAAAGGCTTGCAGACCAACGGTAACAATTAGGAGATGACAGTGAAAAAATTAATAAGTTAGGGGCGCCGGCGGAGAGGATAATTTACACAAGTATATTACTTAGCGACATCGGATAAGAGGACAAGCAGACTCGTAAACCTTTCTTTGTTCTCTCTACTTAACTTTGATGCTTTCTCGGGCGGTAGAGACACATCCGGCTAGCGTATATCACAATTAATCAGATTCTAAAATCGCATACCAAAATTAATCAGGTTTTAAAATATTCTATAATTTTAAAGTCAGAACTCAATGGATTGTCAATCCGTGATAATAGATTCAGATAATAAGAGCTAGACGTTAACTCAGGAATTTTAGCTTGAATGTTGTCTTTCCGATCGTTCCGAGAATTCTTTCAGCCTGAAATAGACACTTGGCTCAACAATATGAAAATAGAATTACTTTGAAAAGAGGATCCATTTAAAACTACGATAAGGTGTTTAACCTTTACTGAAAGATGCAAATTCCTCCTCTTACTTGGCCACGAGAACATACGTGTGTCGACCAATGAGAGAGTAGTTAACTATATTAACGTAAGTCTAGGCTTTTCTATAACTGCGATAGTTCTATAACATTTCACAGCCTGACAAACAAAGTAATTAGCTGGTAGAACAGGGGACGGTGAAAATTGAAAACTATCTCTCTTGTTTAAAATTACATTTAGCGAAACTATTTACTGAATTGGATGCTGAAGCAACCTTGTCTATATTGAGCACTTAGAGCTCTAATTTGATGATAAGTAGTAGTGATAGCAGCACTTCAGTAACTCAGACTATTTCACACTAAAAGAAAAGGGACTATTTAGTACGGAGTTGAGAGAACGAGGAATCTATGCACAGTGTTCCCACACAAGATCCCCTACGCATAGAAACAGCAAGTTAAGAAGGAAGAAGAAGAAAAGATGAAGAATAATTTACCAAGGAGGCATGAAAATGGAAAGAAGCAAGGTGGGTTCGGCAAATAGAAGTCCGAAAGGCCTAATTACCGCTGAGGCAATCTAACATTGCGACCCTGGGGACCTCAGTTCCCTTAACATAGGATAGATAAACCTAGCTTAACCCTATTGTCTATGGTTTAGCTTAAGTCCCTTGGGGGAAATTAAAAGATAAAACCTGCACTACAGGTGTCCTAAATTTAAAACCGGTTTTACTCATCCATGAAATGCTCGTTTTCGAGAGCGAAAATAATTTCATTCGATAAATTGTCAACTTTCAGTATCGGTTCATCAAAAAATCATCTCCAGACTTGGCGCCTCTCAGCCAAAGTAGATGTTTTACCGTCGGGGTGAATTAAAAAATTCTAGCTCCACATATTAACAGAGCTGGGCAGCGCTACTTTGAAATGTAGCGGCCG
>VOMN01105395.1:0-17410 GCA_014899125.1 Orchestia grillus | reverse complement strand
TAACAAGTCATGAAAATGGACACACGCATATAATATTTAACCGAGCGCCTGGTTCAACGTTGTGTTCTATGATTAGTTATGATTAGAAAATGAGTCCATGCAATTTTCGTAACAGCGCTGAGCGCACGAGTTTGGCTTCCATGGCTGAATGTCTCATTTTTTTAGGCAACGATGCTAGAACGATGTCCTGCTGTGATGCCTGCACCCCTCGAAATGTAAATTAGGATAATAGAATTCTGATTGTGATTAATTAGTTTTACTTATTATAATTCACTAATCACAAATTCTTAACTGTACGAACCGAATCTTTTAGCGAATATCTCAAGTTCGTATGGCGTCTGTGGCTCTTTCTCCCTGCATCTCAGTGCAAGTGAACGTGCATTGATTCGTGACAGCTATTTGCGACGTGCCGTCGTAAGTCAAGGAATAAGATTAAATCAACTTATCAGCTGAAAACATGCAAGCGTGTACAACAAATTCTCATAAATCATCTCAACAAAAATTAACTCAATTTCCATAACCGTAATTTATTGATAGTAGATGTGCAAGTACGGCATGAGCCGCATTCTATTTCTTTAAGTCATGTTATATCATATCCACATTATTCCATAAAAGGAACATCATTTAGAACATCATTTGTGCGGGTTAGAACATTAATGTGCCCCACAAGTAAGAACAGACCTGTCAAATACACCGGTGTGTACCAGACAAGTCATTAACAGGCAGCCAACACACTCACCAGCTTGGCGAACATCTTGTATGGTGGCTTCGGAGGGTGATGCGGGGATGCTAAAGTGTGATGCGAGGATGCTCAGCTGAGGAGAACTGTGAGAGGTCCCAGAACACAGGGGCTTATATGGCCCATCCTCTGGGGGCCCATTGCCCCAAGGACAAACTGGAGCCCCCAAAAAGGATCCACCCTCTGGAGGTTCACCTTCAGGTACCGCGGTAAATGATGAGGGTAGCTCTAAGACGTCCGGGAATTGCTGAAGCGTTTCAAGCGTCAGCGTACGCGGATCTTCCGTTTTAATAGCGGTTTAAGTTTTTAAAATGGAAATATTATCGCCCAAGTCTCTCTATGAGATCGTGTCAAGAACGCTTCGTTCCAACGCCCTGCAGTTTGCGGGGTCGATGAGTGGAAATACCGACTTTTAAATTTATGACTTTTTCAACGAGGGCCAATTACCACGAAGGAGACGTGAACTCTACTATGGAGGTGTTGATTAACATCTCCCTTCTCAGAGTTGCTCGTGTGAAAAACGCAAAACTCGTACCATGTCATATTGAGGTAAGTTTGGCTTCTGGCAATTTCGCGCATGATGATCAATTTTTCTAAAATTAGCCTATCAAAAACTGGAGCAAAACTGGTCTAACACTGATGTACAAACGTGTCTATTTTCCTGGTTTTTTTCTTTTTTAAACACGTTGATGCAGAAGATGTACGAGTGAAAAGAGTCTTGCAGGCAATTCTTGTATAAGAAAATTCTGAAAATCAAATCCAAGCCACCAAAGCAGGGCTGCGATGCACAGGAGACGTGCTAGTGATCTACCATGTCAGTTGAGGCTTTGTTTAGCGTTAGTTCAGTTATAGTTGGTTTTGGTTGAATTTTAGTTGAGTATTAGTGGTCCTGTTTTAGCTCAGTTTTGGTTAAATTTTCTTTTCATTATAGCCCGACATTAGTTCGGCTAAATTTAGTTTTCTGTTCATCGACCGTAGCGCGAGTAATGCATTGTCATTTGCACCTCTATTCATTTTTTTTTTAACTACTTATTTCGTGGAGGTCAAGAAGCCTTGAGTGCAGGTAACGGGTCTTTAATTCCATTAATTCCCCCGAATGGTCCTCAGTTTGAGGACCCCTCAGAGTGAATGGGACAAGACCAGCAGCGGGGCCCTGAGAGTGAGTGGGCGCTGAGACAAAGCCATCTTCTGAACAACGTCACGAGGCAACTTCAAGACCTGCTTCGCGGTAATATTTAGGGCAATTTTTAGTCGTGGTCCACCGAAATGAATATTAGTGGTCGCGGTTTAATATTTCGTAAAAAACACTGGCAAATATGTTTGATATGGATACCAGTACTTTTCATTTTAAATTTAGTGATGAATAGTATGACAAATATTTTTTTGAAATAGAGCTCATTTTAATATTTGGGACGAACGATATGATAAATATTCTTGAAATGAATATTTGTCCTCACAGCGTAATATTTGGTAATGACTATTCTGCTGAATACTTTTGACAGAAATATGTGTGCCCCCGTTCAAAATTGGGTAGTGAGCATTATTGCGAATATCTTACTATGTCATGTCTAGTCTAGTATCGATTATTGAACGATGAATACTGTTGGCTACGACCCTACATCTAGTTAGCAATTTTAATTAGAGATACATTGACGATCACAATATAATATCCAGTAACGAACATTTGTAAATGAGAGGAACTTTGCTCCTGACAACGTCTCCAAATATTGAAAAAAGTTAAATATTCGATTGATCACGAGAGGAAAAAATGTGCACAAACTTAATCACTCTTAAACAGAGTTGAAAATCTCAGTTTATTTGAAAGGATGACTGCAAGACGTGAGTGATGCAACCCAGGGCCAGGCCTATAGAACCTTGGGTATAATAAACACAGAACCTACTCGCCCACGATCACTTACATAAAAATTACCGGGTTGTATCAACTATATTTATTAGAGCACACTTGTTGCTTTAGATTTTTATGAAAGCTCGGCTGACTGAGTTGAGAGAACAAAGAGAAACTGGCCCGGCAGGCCATCGGAGAATGAAGGGGCATTCCTCCGAGTTGTGCTATAATACATATAGGTGCTATAGGTGCTATACATAGGAATGCGGTACATGCGGCTGTAGATATTTTAACTGTGAATGGTAGATATCATGACTCCGGTCGTTAATTATTGCGGAATATGATGGATATTGGCACCGTGGTAGGCACTTGAGTAAATAAGTATAACTAACATTAAAGATAATCTATGTAATTCACATTTAACTTATTCAATCGAATTCTTCATCAGATTTTATGATAAATTGGATATTCGATAACAGTACAAGTATTATATGTAGTAAATTGCGCATGAAAATACGCATAAATCGGCAACTACGAAGGAAAATTGAGTATTTCGGTAACTGAATAGATAATGTAGTAGAGGAAAAGGGACAAATGAGGAATCCCATTTTGATTTCTGTTACTTGCAGCTAAATAAAGAAAGAAATGAGTGTGAAACACTGCACAGCGGGTCGATATACTTATGCATCAATAATTATAATAGGTGAAGCGCAAACTGAACGGATGGCTCAAATTGCATAAACAATTTTTTCAAGAAAGTGCAGTTTTCTGTTTTCGAAAATGGTAGTGTACGGAATAGGAGCGGAGTTTTGGGAAACGGTATGGTATTTTGATCCTCGTGTATGGAATACGAGTATTTTATATTATTGATACGGCCAACTTTAAGTCGTAACCTCCAAACATACAGAGCGCATGTGAAACCTCACAAAAAATGTTCAGTTGTTAACTCTGATACCTATACTTTAAACTACTGCATGTTACCCTTTCGTACCGAAAATAACTTGCACGTCCCACAATAGTTTGTTCCTAGCAACTAAACAAGTCTAGAAATTAAAAATTCTCACCGCTTGTAAATCCTGACGTTCTCGGACGAAAGTGTAACCTAAACTGGTGGTATGCGTGATGGCTCACGATTTCGGATGTTTTTATTAACGTCTAGCCCCACAAATCCAGATAATATGATATTCTATGTTAATACCCCTCTTATATATTTGTACCTTTTCTTTTAAATTTAACATACCTTTTCCTATACCTCGGTTAATACCATGGTAAATTGCAAAGTTAGATACCACTGCAGATATACAGGATGTCTTACGAAATTTTTTATCGTAATTTGAATTGATGTTGCTCGAAAGCTGTCGTAGATAACTCAGTTTTGTAAAAACCATTTTATGGATAAATTTTTCATCCATCCCAGTTGAAAATTGTATTCTTGAACAGTACTGATGCAGGGGCGTTTCATGTGAAGGCTGTAGAACAGGGTTCCGTATGGGTTTTAGGTGACTGACAGCCAAATTTAAATACGAAAAAGGCAATCAAGCGAAAATAATTTTTAAATAAATTCAATTGTCAGAAATAAATGCTTCGAAATGAAATTCTGAGCACCATTTCCTCCCCCCCTTCCCATGTGCCTTCCATTAACCCGCCCCTTCCCCGTGTTCTCCATTTCCCCTTCGGTTGCCTGCCTATCTGTGAATCTTCTTTNTAAATGAACTTCATGCGAGGTCCTTTCTCGCGGCTGGTTTGTGGTTTGTGTTCGATGAAAATAAGGAGAGGGGAGTAGCGCTAAAGGGTTTTTTTTATTTTTATTTTTTATTTGCCAGTAGTTTCACCTCGAATTCTTTTTATTTAAATTTAATAGCGAATCATTGACCACCCCTGTTCATATATGCTTCCGGTAGAATTAACTTAAACATCACTGTGTCAATACCGTAGCAGGAAATTAAATTAAATTTTCAACTTGAATAAACAGTATTTCCTCAAAATGACTTTTACAACATTGAGTCATCTTAATTTTATTTCTTTGGAGAAATATAAACTCGTAGTACGTGTAACTTTTTCTGCGGGACAGTGTATCAACTATCATCTGAAATGCTCGAGTATTTCCCTAACTTTCTGATTGGTATATTTCCTATGCAACTATCGGGTCAAAATGTATCCTTTATTTATAAAATGTGTGTTCTTCAGTACGCTACATTCTCTTAATTTTCTCGTTTACAGACACGGGAAGTTTCCCACTTCACAAAGATGTCGTTGGGATTTTCCCACTGAAGATAGCGGGAAAATGTTCGAAACAAAAATCCTTCAATTTCTATTTCGGGAATGTGTGCAGAGTTCAGACAAGACAAAGCTCATTCCCATTCCCGTTCCCGTTGCTACCCATCGTTGGAGGTGACCTTAGAGATTACTTATAGTTCTTCCGCGAGGGCCGTGTCTGATCTTAGCCGTCTTTTTCAGAGTTCCTGCGTCGAGGTTGAAAATATGGAATTTTCTGCTGGGTATGCGTACAACATATTTTGAATAAGTACACTCAAATAAGTACACTCGATAATTTTAAAATTTATTATATTGAAATGTTATTGAAGTTGTTTCTATGATACGAGTTATTACCATTTAACAAGAAACTTCAACTTTCGATTTAATTCTAGAATTATCGAATTTACTTTTTTTGGGGTCATATGGAATACTTGCAAACATGTTTAAATTGATTTAAAATATCGTATTAATGAATTTATGTATCTATCATCGATACAATGTTATTCCCTCACTTTTCTATCTATTCTGGTCAAACAGTTTTACGGTTAATCTGCATCATAAAAAAGCAGGGTGTTTTTAAATCATTTCCCAAATTTTTAATGTTAATATTTCAGGTTAAGATTGAGACTTTTCAAATCGGTTTTCGGCATATCATTAGCAAAAATTGAAATGCGTTATAATATGTTTATTTAGGTGCAAATATAAAGCAGTGGAATACACCAACTCAATGAACAAAGGCATTACAGTTTTTGTTGAGGAATATATTTGATTTTTAGTTAAACTGTGAGAATATAAAAATATTATTGGTAAATAGATTTCTTTTTTGTACATGAATGCCAAAGTATAGTATTGTCTGACTACTTCTGTGTATTTACTACTAATGAAAATGGGTGCTCTGTACGAAGTGTTTTGAATTGTCAATAACATTATTTAATAACCAGTTCTAAGCCTTATCATTAACTACATAGACCACCCGCGGCCCCGTTGGGTCAAACGTTCTTCAATTTTCCGATCAATCCTTTCTCATTGGAGTTTATTTTTTCGTGTTCGTGGCTTGATGGTCTCAGTTTTCTCTGTTTTTTCCTATTTTAGCACAAGCAGGATCTTGGTGGAGTTGCGGAAGAGTTTTTATATCAGAACGCTGTGAGCTCCCGAGATGCAAAAACTGGAGCTATATGCCATTCTTGAATTTATGATATCGTTTAAACTCCGTTAAATAGTCATACTATTTGGAATCTTTTTCAAGTCTCGATTTAGCCTGTAATAACTTTTATCCATTACATCAAACGCCTTAGAACTTTCGTAAAGGCAATTTTCAACGTCTCATGTTCAGAACGGCCTTCATGGTCGAAACGTTCATTTTATTTTTGAGTTCTAGCGAAAGTTCTAGTCAATAAAGATGATATGCTTGCACGCCGCTGTCCTGGCTCAACTTACAAGGCCGAATTTTCCATTGCTGACACCCGCAAATTGTTGGTCCGAGCCTTGTAGCAAGCAGTGTGGAAGGCCCGGGACGGAGGAACTGGGAGGTCCTCTCCTTGTCAACCAATTCTACATTTAATTATTTTCTGCTTTTATGAAACAGAGTTGGGCGGTGCATAGAAATACGGGCAGCTTTACTGGTTGGTTGTGCTTTTTTGTTTAAATATCGAATTGAAACGTACTCTTTGATTTTATTTATAAATGAGTCTAACATGCCACTTTTTGGTATGTTCCATTTAAATTTACAATAAATTTGCTTTGGATTTCAGAAGTGAAGGTGTTCAAAAAATCTCAAGCATCTAAGTTTTCAAAAAATATTATAAATTTTAAATTTTTGCCCTCAGTCAAAGCTCTGACATAAGACTGTAGGTTAAAAAGCTACTGAATTAGACTCGTGGTTAATACTGATGCTTCGTTCGAGTTGAGGCACTTTTTACAGTTGTTTTTTTAATGACCCGTTCGAATTCCATCATGCCTATTTCTACCCCTAACGATCAAACAACCACCGTGTAAACTACCAATGAAGAGCTTGAGCTCCCTATTGGACGTCCCATCACCGAGGCCACGGCGTTTTTATTAGCCTTAAGAAGTAGTACTACAGTACTTGGCATCATGAGAATGTGGCCTCTAGCGACTCGACGTCACCGCGCTGCCGCGCCAGGCATCCTGGGGCTGGTGCAGCCGAGCGGCGTGAGGGGCTGACTGAAAGAAATGACGGCGAACTGATCTCACACGTTTGTAGGTTGGTATCGAGAAGGTGAAGTAAAATAAAGAAAGAGCAAATTTATTTTATATCCTAAGTGTATGTGCATATTATGTAATTTTCGTTTTATTTTATTTCAGGGTAGGATTGGTTTCCTTCATTTTTACTTTTCATTCCCTTGTACCAAACCAGCAGCCGTTACAGATCATATGCCTCACCCTGTCCACGGCCAATGCCGCGCTCGATCACAAATTTCCTCGATCAGTTTTCGCGCTAGATCACATATTTTCTAGGCTCGTTTTACAGGTCTTTGTCATTGAAGTTTTCTTCACTCGTATGAATTCTAGATGGGCAGGACTTCCATTGAGGATTGAGTTAAGTTAGGTACCTGAGCGAACTACTGCCATCATGTAGTAAAAACGCAAAAAATCTTGATTACAGTTCATATTTTATCCTCACGGGTACTGAAACTTGACTGAAACCACGACAAAGACTTGGCTGCATCCTCAATGGAGGTCATGGAAGAGGTCATGAGGGAAGTCATGAGGGAAGTCATGACGGACGTTATGAGGGAGGCCATGAGGGAGGCCACGACGGAAGTCATGAGGGAGGTCATGAGGGAAGTCATGAGGGAAGTCATGAGGGAGGCCATGAGGGAAGTCATGATGGACGTTATGAGGGAGGCCATGAGGGAAGCCATGAGGGAGGCCAGGAGGGAGGCCAAGAGGGAAGTCATGAGGGAAGTCGTAAGGGAGGTTATGAGGGAAGTCATGAGGGAAGTCATGAGGGAAGTCATGAGGGAGGTCATGAGGGAAATCATGAGGGAAATCATGAGGTAAGTCATGAGGGAAGTAATGAGGGAAGTCATGAGGGAAGTCATGAGGGAGGTCATGAGGGAAGTCATGAGAGAAGCCATGAGATTTTCAGCGTGGAAGTTCAGGAGAGAACCAGAAGCCTCTGACGGCATCACTTTCCCTGATGTAAAACTGTTGTAAAATGCGATTGTCTTTTGGGATTCTTTTGTTCATTTGTGTGACCTTATGATTTTTTAAAACTCACGAGCATCGGATTTCAGATGGCTTCCATTTCAAATCTTTGACAAGCAAAAGAACTTTCTGAACAAATTCTAAAATTCTGTACCTAGCTTTTCCCAAAATAATGCCTTAGCATAAAAATAAATGGACCGTTGAAGAGCTAACCTACATACCACTCTCAGGTTGCGGGCCAGGTTCGGACGGCTGAAACTTGACAGCAATTCACAGTATAAGGTTAATAAGAGCGATTCTCAAACTTGAACATGTTTATTTGCTTGTGAATCACAGAGAAATTCAACTCAACATCCAGTACGACCAGACATAACCCGTGCTTCGTTCATATTATCTTCGGCGAAAACAGCTTTATATCTATTTGTTTCAACTTATTTTTCAGATTTTTGTCCTTAGCTCATAAAAGTCAAGTTGTACTGCAATGTGACGTTATGTATGTGGCTTAGGTGTGCACTTCATTTTAATTAAATTTCACAATTACCGCACACGTACGTGGTATTTTGATGATAGGCGGGTTGCTTTTGACCACTCCTCGGATGTTGAAACTCCACTACACATTCCAACATTTTTTCAGTCTAAAGGTAGGAAATTCACTTAGAGATGAAATCATTATGAAGAAATTGTGTCCCTGTTTTACCACCTTAAAGATGAAGGATCGCTCGGAATAGCATCGGCATTCTGAACATTCAAAAGCTGACATTATCATTAAACATAGCATTTCACATCACGGAACACTTTAAGCCAGTCAGCACAACCCCCCGCAGCACAACCACCACACAGTTCCGGCTCCCTCAGGGTAAAATCCCATAGGGAGGAAGAACTCCCACGGAATTCTGCAGCTTTTTCGTCAAGATGCGCAGCGAAACGGTTGGTGTGCGGCCTCCAGACTGTGACGTCACGAGGGGCGGGCTGGTGATTGGTCGAGGGCGGAGTTCCTGAAGGGTTACTTAGAGGCGGTGGTTTTTGTGGGGCTTTATTATGGTAGGTCTTCATGGATTATTGTATTAGGGTGAATTTTAATGGATAATTTTGCTATGGTAGATCTTTATGAATATTTTTTCTGCTACGTGTGTTTTAATGTTATTTTCCTCAGGTAGGTCTTAAGAAATAGTTCTGAAGTAATTGTGAAGCTTTTTGCAATTACGCAGGAGAGTAACACTTTGACTACGAATCTCCACGCAGGTAAAAGTGCATACCGACAAATATCTCTGCTATGAATTTAAAATTGAAGGATTTTGGTTTTCACAAATTTAGTTTTCTTTCTAATCAGAACTAGCTTATTCGATTGATGAACACAAATTTGACGAAAACTTAAAAATGTGTACTATTTTCTGATAATGTTTTGGTTACCTTAGGTTAGGTTAGACGATCGCGTGTACCATATATGACCCACTCCGGAGGCCAAGTGTTAAATTATAGATTCACATCTCAGAGTTTGTAAAACTGATAAGATTTGATGGTGGCAGTTGAACTGATCATACATGACTTTACGTACAAGTATGCAAAGAAAAATAAATACTTCGGTACACTCAAAATGCGTTATGTGTAGAGTCGAACTTTCAAACAGACGAAATATGAGAATACATCGAAATCAGAATTTTCCTTGAAACAGGACAGCGTACTGAACAGTCACACGGGGCGGTCCGGGCCTAACTAACCATTTTAGTTCGCTAATAAAACAATAACTAAGAAAGCTTGGATATTGAAACTTGTTTTCTTCGAAAGAAAAACACTTTCACGAGTTATTAACACTTTGTTTTGAATACAATGCCCCTTAAACGATGGCGACATTTGTTTTACCAACTAGGGACCCTTTTCTTTGTCTCGTGGGTTCAGAAAAGGGTCTATAGATTCTGGATACCCTAGAAAGGGTATCCAGAATCGTGAGTTTCTCATCAACATTACCAGTGGGTGTAAGTTTTCAGTGCACAGATTTAATGGTGGTTTTAAAACGCCTGAGTGTTTTTCTGAAATAGAATCGGTAATTTCATCGCCCTTCTGTTATTGACGATGCTCTTGTGTACAACTTGCAAAATTCTTATCTTTTCATCTGTAGCGAAACTTGATTAAAAATTGAAGGTCTGAAACTGAAAGTGGCTTTCCACCTGACGAATAAATAGGATATAAAGGTAATTGGAATCATAAAAATGCTCTTCTATCACGCAGAATAAGTTTCAACATCCTAGCGCTCATCGTTCTTGCTCTTTTAGCAAACTAAAAGGGTCAGTCTGGACCATCCTGCCCTAGCCTACGCACCAGTGTGGAGCAATGGCACAACCACAAGTAAGAATGTGCGATACAAACCATCCCGAGAGTGTGGTACACATGAGTGGGGTACACATGAGTGTGGTACACCAGAGTGTGGTACACAAGAGCGTGGTACACAAGAGCGTGGTATACAAGAGTGTGGTACACCAGAGTGTGGTACACCAGAGTGTGGTACACNTGCACAAGAGTGTGGTATACACGAGTGTGGTACACGAGAGTGTGGTACACTGGTACACAAGAGTGGGGTATACACGAGTGTGGTACACAAAAGTGGGGTATACACGAGTGGGGTACACGAGAGTGTGGTATACACGAGTGTGGTACACAACAGTGGGGTATACGCGAGTGTGGTACACTGGTACACAAGAGTGTGGTATACGCGAGTGTGGTACACAACAGTGGGGTATACGCGAGTGTGGTACACAACAGTGGGGTATACGCGAGTGTGGTACACAAGAGTGTGGTATACACGAGTGTGGTACACAAGAGTGTGGTATACACGAGTGTGGTAGACAACAGTGTGGTTGAGGCGCCAAAACATTTCCGTTGTTGAATAATAACCGAGAAATAATAAAATACCCTGAAAATAAGTGATAACAGAGGTTTAGATTTTAATACACACACTAGAGCCATGAGAATAACAGTGATAATGATGGTGTCATTTGTGATCTCATTATAATGATTTTATTATTGATCGCATTTAACTGGCCTTATGATCGATCTTGTGTCAGTGTGTATTGAAAAATAAATAGGCAGGGAATAGACAACATGAACTCGACAGACGAACATTCAAGAGGACCCTTGAGCAAGTCGTAGGATATCAAAATCGCCCACTGGTCTGTCGCGCAGCTAACCGTACAGCGAAAAGGTTAAGTGGATAGCGAGAAAAGCTACAGACACTGAACTAATAAAGGAACAATTCACCAGCGACGGAAAGGTTAATTAGATAGCAAAACGGTTAACTGGGAAGTAAAAAAGTTAACCACGTAGGGGAACGATTAAATCGCCGAGCATTTAGATAACAAACAAACGGTTAATTGGATATAAAAACACGATAACGGAACCTTTAAATGCCTGAAAAATTCCGCAGGTGGGAAGGTTACGAAGTCCGAGGTCGAGACATCTTCTGCGGCGGTGTCTGCTGCAGCCGCAGGTGCTGGCGGGAGGCGGAAGTCCCTTCACCTGAGTAACTCGGCTGGGCTACAGCGGGGCTCAAACCTCTGAAGCCTTGATAAGTAAGCCTCATGACCTCTGAAGCCTAAACTAGATAGCCTTATCACAACTGAAGCCTTAACTAGATAGCCTTATCACTACTGTAGCCTTAACTTGATAGTCTTATCGCAACTGAAGCCTAACTAGATAGCCTTATCATAACTGAAGCTTCAACTAGATAGCCTTATCACAACTGAAGCCTTAAATAGATAGCCTTATCACAACTGAAGCCTTAACTAGATAATCTCTTTACTTCTGAAGCTAATGGGACACTGCACCCTTTGAAGCTTTAACTAGTTAACATTAATGACAGCCTGAAGCCTCTGAAGCCTCACATAGATAACATTAATGATAGTCTGAAGCCTCGACTTAGAACTAAAATACAGCTGATATCCGCGTTGATGGAGCTCTGGGTTCGTTGATGAGCCCCTCGAGTGCTGATCAGTTGATGTAGTTTATGAGACACTCAGGCTTGTGTGCGTCAATTTTACCATTAATGTCAATGAACAGAAAGAAAACCTTACGATTTTGTTGAAGTCTACCGGGCTCATCGAGTTGTAGAAGGTGATCAAATGATACTTTCAGATTGGTTATTTGATGTGAGTTTTATGAGGTATCAGTAAGGTAGTGTATATGTATAGGTGTTAACTTTTTTAGCAGCAAGATGATTTATGTTTTAAAACCCTGACGGCATTTAAACTTTTCTTATATCGCGTAGCAACAAAATTTAAAAACCAACAGGTCCTGCATAACCCAACTCGTACCCTGTTCACTTTGACGTCTGAAGAGATCGAACCAATCTCTGAAACGAATTTTCTCAGGTCAAGTGCGCAGTTCTTTGATCTGTGGAATCATGTCATCAGTCACCGTCGTCAAAAATTCTTCTTGAAAAGTTCAGAGAGCACACAAACGCTCAGCAACGGCGTAAATTTTAAGCAATTTTCCCATGGCTGAAATCGCTCACCTTTGATGTGCCTTTGGAAGCAATATTTCAATGTATAAATCAAGGAGGCTGCGATTGACAGCCAAAATGGCCCCAACCAGCCCCACTCGTGAGGCTGATCAGCGAATGGCACTGTTTGAAATTTTAGGACGCGACCTCGATGAGGTACTCCCTCGCATCTCAAATCAGTCCTCTGCCTGGGAGCGCGATTTGCTCGACTTTTGACAATCCTCGACAATCCAAGTGCAACTTGGAGTCCAAGTTTCGGAACTGTTTTACAGCTAATTGTGCACCGACGATGTGCATAAGTTTGTTCTCTTTAGTTTGCAGTCGGTACTCCAAATAGAACTGCCCCAAGACTGGCTTGAACAGCTCACTTAAGCCTCGGTAGTTTCCGTGCTTATTGTTCTGCCAGATCTCAGCAAAGATGCTTCATTAAACCTACAAGTTAGGACGTCAGCAAAGTTTTCGATTCTCAAAACAATATTATTTTTTCCGAAAGCGTCACCATCAAGCAGGCATCAACATGACTGAGAACTTTAAAAAATATTGTTTTCAATAAATGCTTCTGGATGCACAACCATGATAACGGTTTAATTCTTCACGAAATAATGCAAGATTTTTTATCGTACGTACAAAATTACATCATAATTAGAAATTGCAGGGGTTTCATTTTTCAAAAAATTGTAGAATTTTTCTTCTCTTAGTAAAAATTTGATTCACAAAACATGACATAGTAACTTTGTTCTCCGATGCAGTTTATTGTTGTGCAGTTAAACTTGCAGTTAAACGTGCCGAGTTTATTATTGAATACTTGCAAAATTTTAAACCAGCGTTTCAGACTAGAGGACTTCTCAATAATAGACACGGCAGACAGTGCAATAGATTTCAGAATTCATGAATCCCACCTCATATTCACACGAATATTTATGACATCCCACCGTAGTCCTCGCTCCCGTTACACCTTGTGTGTGTAAGTCTTTTTGCCAAAATAGCTGAAATTTTTTTTTGTTATTCTCAGGTGAACTATGTAGGGTTTTTATCTCTTCTTAGTCTTGCGTTCTTTTTTGAGAAATGTGTATTCTACCAACAGCATTTGCTTTATAATTTACATGACGTGTTTTCTGTGCCTTTCAGTTGGTTTGCACAGGCGATGTTTATTTACGAAACCTGATAAGTCTGAATGTCAGATATATTTTTTCAGGCATGCATTGTTTTATTCTCAATGGCATCCATATGAGACTTTATCAGATGTAGATTAAATTAATATTCTCTTAATAATGATGTATTCGTATGAGAGTGTGCATTTCCAACTTAATGACGTGCTTGGGTATTGTTTTCAGGTTCTAATTAATAACGTGTAATGGTCGCTAATTCCATATTTAGATTACTTGCTCAAATCTTACGTCAACTGAGCTAATGAATAATGATCCCTTCACTCATGCTGAAATGATGAACACGACTCTCAATTATAATTAAGGATGGTGAACAGCAAGATTCTTTTGATTTTTAGACCCTTGTGAATGTTTCAATAATTTTTTTCAATCGGAATGTTTTGGATTACATTTGAAGGATCACTAAAAATAGCGTCCAGTATTCTGAACATTCAAAAATTAATTTGAAAATGGAGTATTTTTCAACATGAAGCTTGACGAGTCTTTTACTTTCATGTTATTGCCGTCGGCTGTTTAATTTTGCACAAATAAAAACTAGGCGACACAATTTTGTTCCTCTTATTTAATGCTATTCCCCAACTTATATTATTGCATAGCAATAGAAAATCCACATTATTAGTATGAGCCTTGTGTTTTTCATCATACTTCGATCACAATTATATTTGTTCCCATGTACGGGAAATGCAATTTTGAAAATTTACGGAGGTGACTACCAAAGCAAATTCTACCATAAAAATCATTACTTTCTTCACTTTGTGTACAAAGATTTGGGAAACGATGATTTTAATTAAACTCAAGAACAAGGCAGGAGCAGGATCTTGGTAAACGATGGAATGAGTCCCACATTTGGTTAATTACCTCTTTATGGCCCCCCAAAAGATTAAAATTACATTGTCAAATTCATGTAAAAGTTGTCTGAATAATTTTACATCTCACGTAAATTAAGAGAGCCAATTAGTCGGAGAGCGCAGTTCTGCAGGGACCCATTTCCTGACTGGCATCCAGAGGAATTTTATGGCTCCGTTGCGTTCCGGCTAATCAATTACCTGGGGTAACTTAGTAACCAATGGTAACTCAATCAGCAGTCCGCGTTGCCTTAGTACCCAGAGGTAACTTTAACAGCCTGGGGTAAATTCGTATCCTGGGGTAACTTAGCAGCCCAGGGTAATTTATCAGGGTGGGGTAACTTAGCAGCCCAGGGTAATTTACCAGGGTGGAGTAACTTAGCAGGGTTGGGTAACTTACCAGCCTTGGGTAACTTAGCAAACTTGGGTAACTTAGCAGCCTTGAATAATTTAGTAGTCTAGGGTAACTCCTCCAACGTTCCCTGTCACGTACTCTGCTTTGAGAGATGAATTGAAGGCTGTGAATTTACGCGAGACCATTTAGGGAAAATTGGACTTGAATAATCTACACTGCACTGAATAATCTACACTGCAGCAATTCCGAGGAGATCGGCAAGGGGCGTTCACGCGTACAGTTTGATAGCGAAGTTAACGCGCGTACTCGAGTAACAGAACACACGTGAGAGCCTGAATGCTGGGATTCGAGTATGATTTCGGATAGCGGAATCAACGCGTGTCCTTGGATAAAAGAATTCACGAGGACTCGCCGAATAGCAGAATTCATGCAGGATTTTGAAAGACGGAATTTCATTCGTAGTACTACACAGCTGATTTCAATTTCTGTGTTAGTGACAACCTAGTTTGTTTCATCGTTCAAACATCGTTCCTCACGTCTATTAGTAAAGCATGGGATAAAGAAGACAGTTATGCAACATAAACTTCAATTTGAAAGCCAATGAAAGAATTTTTGCAACGGAAAACATAGAACCTCTCAGCAACCACCGGAGGAGGAGTTTGATTTAAAATGTGAGCTCGAAAGAGGCGTATATTGTTACAATTCATATCTAAATGTAATGCTCAATGAAATCATCAGAATATTCTCAGTTAAAAATTTCATGTTTAGTGAAAGTTATGGTTGTGCTTCAGTTTCTTGTTATGCTTGGATATCATCTTTCAATCAAAATTTAGAGTGAGAATGATGGGCTATTTTCAGCCTTTATCACTCCATCGCAGTTTCAAATCTTTGAAATATTTCAGCGTTCTATGATGTTTGTGATTTCATATATTATTCAACATGTTATAGGAAAAGAAAAATCATCGTTTAAACAATTTTTGATTTTTGTATTTGATTACGCAGAACAGTTCCAGAAAAATTCATTCAATTACCATGTCGGGGATCGTCACAGGGGATGTAAAAGAACCTTGAATTCTCGTATGCCATGCTTTACAAAATGTTCAATTTTTACTTCTGAGTAGAATTTTTTTAAATGACCAGGTAATATATTGATGAGCTAAAGGAATAATGTTTCATGCTTCATACGACTAGTCGTCATAGTCTGACTAACAGCTGGCCGTCGTAGTCTGACTACTGACTAGTCGTCATAGTCTGATCACTGACTAGTCGTCATTGTCTGACTACTGACTAACCGTCATAGTCTGACTATGGACTAGTCATCATAATCTGACAACTGGAAAGTCATCATAGTCTGACAACTGACTAGCCGTCATAGTCTGACCACTGACTAGTCGTCATAGTCTGACAGCCGCCTAGTCATCGAAATCGTCCGAGTCGAAGTATCTGAAGGTGCGTCTGAAGTTCGAGAAGACCGGGGCGGAGTAGGTGTTCACGGAGGGGATGAAGGAGCTGTACTCTGCAATGGCAAGCGAGAAAAAGACGTCAGACGAATTTGGGATATGGTTCACTCTCTAGCTTTAATGCGTCAACGTTGAAGCGAAATCTCCATTGATATTGATAGAGAAGGCGTTGCAAAAGAAGCGTTGCCTTGGTTTAATCCATCAAATGTTGATTAAAGATCGCATAACTTATTTTCAATTCCCACGATGAAAATCATTGCAGGATTACATGTTACTTTGCTTAACGATATTTAATACGACGACCATTGAACGAGAGTTAATGAATACTTATTTATCAAACAAAGTACTGTAGTATCTTTCCCTAGCCCCCCATCAATCAATAAATATTTGAAAATGAACATTTCAATATTAGGACCTACCTAAGATTGGAACCGACCAATTAGCACAACAAATTTCAATTTTGTATTCCTTTCCAGTTGTTCACAGAAATCAGAATATCGCTTGAAGGAATAACTTGGACAAGGATCTCAATGGCGAGATGCACGTGATACGGAGCCTTGGAGGACCTTTTTGTGACCAACATTTTAATAAGAAAGTCATCACATCCAGAGCGCGCGTCGGAACCGTAGCACAATAATAGTAGATTTGTTGCTTTAGAGGCTTGTAAATTTATGTTAGTGTCAACCAAGAACTTTTCCAGTGATTCATTTCTCATCACATGAGCCACATGTTAGGACCTTCATGCAGCCCTAAAGCCCCAAAGGCTAAAAACTGACCTTCCTTTAGTCATCAGGGCCCTAAGAGTTAAAACCCCACCTCCCTTCGTTCCCCAAGACCCTAAGAGTTAAAACCCTACTTCCCTGTAGTCCTCAGGGTCCTAAGGGTTAAATCCTCACCTCTCTTTAGTCCCAAGACAATAAGAGTTGAGACACCACGTCCCTTCAGTCCCCAGGTCTACAAGGTTTCAGACCCTTTTCTCCCTCCAGTCCCCAGGTCTACAAGGTTTCAGATCCCCTCCTTCAATCCTCAGGACTCACGGATGGGCCTGTAGCTCCTGACGAAGAAGTAGTCGTCATCGTC
>VOMN01105366.1:0-11844 GCA_014899125.1 Orchestia grillus | reverse complement strand
ACACAACACAACACACAACACAACACACAACACAACACAACACACAACTCAACACACAACACAACACAACACACAACACAACACACAACACACCGGCACCGGTCGCACCTCATTGAACATTCTTCCTGCCCAGGTGTGAGTTGCTACATTGGCTGTGTGCGTGTGGTCCACACATGGCACTCCTTCACAATTATACATGTGTAGGCATACACACTCACGACTATACATGTATAAACCCATACACACATGGCCATACATATGTAGGCATACGGTTATGCATGTGTCAACATGTGTACACACGACTGCGCATGTGTAGACATACGACTCTTCATTTATAAACACATACCCACACGACTATACAATGTGGACATGCACATTACTGCACATGTGTGGACACACCCACAACAACACATGTGTGAACACATACACAACACATGTATAGACACACAAACACACTTGTGTGGAAACAAACACAACAACACATGTGTTGACACATACACAACACACATGTGTGGACACACCCACAACAACACATGTGTGGACACACACAAACAACACATGTGTGGACACATCCACAACACATGTGTGGACACACACAAACACACATGTGTGTGCCACCCTCGTTCACGTCCCAGTTAGGCACGAAGTCTCCCCCCCGGCACCCAAAGCTGCACCGCCGTGAATTTATGGACTCATAAATCAGCATATGACGCATTTCAGCGAATGAATGAAAAAATGAATGAATGCAGAAATAAATCTATAAATATATAACCAGATGAGTGTTAAGGAAAATCTAAGAAAGAGTGAGTGAATCGATAAGAAAATACATCAATGAAAATCCAAATAAGGAAAAACTTCTGGCCAGTGAAGGTATGCTGCAGACAAGCCCGTGCTGTCGCGTGGTGCATGGCTGTGTCTAGTTCTTCATGCGTTCTATTGTCTATTTGTGTTCTATTTTCTATTTAAGTTCAATTTTCAATTTAAGCTTTATTTGCTATTCCCGCTCTAGTTTGTATTTCTGTTCTATTGTATACTGCGCTATACTTTCTATTTGTGCTCTGAATAGTTTCTACTGACACTTTTTTCTGATGCTGTACAGTGAGCACATGGCTGGAACATGCACTGTACACCGTACACAGCACACTGTACACAGCACACTGTACACAGCACACTGTACACAGCCCACTGTATACAGCCCACTGTACACAGCCCACTGTACACGGCACACTGTACACAGCCCACTGTACACAGCCCATTGTACACGGCACACTGTACACAGCCCACTGTACACAGCCCACTGTACAGTGTACACACCACACTGTAGTGTACACGTACAGCTCAGGGCGCTCTGTGGTCAGCAGCTTGGAGTGAAATTTGTTGTTGCATTTAAAATGAATCATTCTGGTGTCAGAACACTTGGGATATTGCCTGGATATGAAGTCCTAAGAGGCGGAATACTTGGGATATTGCCTGGATATGAAGTCCTAAGAGGCGGAATACTTGGGATATTGCCTGGATATGAAGTCCTAAGAGGTGGAATACTTGGGATATTGCCTGGATATGAAATCCTAAGAGGCAGAATGCTCGGGATATCGAGTCTTAAGTAACAGGACACTTAGGATATTGCGAAGATATCAAGTCCTAAATAACAGGACACTAGGGACACAGCCCGCACAGCGCAGCACAGCTCTGCTCGACAGCTTGACCGACTGCCAAGTATTCAGGACACAAATTGCCCGGAGGACAAGCGGTCAAGAGGGCGCCCGAGGTGCCGGACTGCGGTCACGCGGCCTCGGGCGGACGCTTCCTCCTGTCCGGCCATCTGGCCGCCGGCCACGGGCTGGGGCCCGGGTTAAAATCTGGGCTAAAATCTAGGCTAAAATCTGGGGTAAAGGTTAAAATCCTGGCCGCGGGCACGGGAAGGAAGAGCCACGGGCGGCGGGTCACCTCGCCACGGACACACTTTCCCCTCCTGAAAGTCCGGGCTGTGCGGGCTGGGGTGGTGTTGTGTTGTGTTGAGTGGTGTTGTGTTGGGTTGTGTTGAGTGGTGTTGAGTGGTGTTGTGTTGTGTTGAGTGGTGTTGCGTTGAGTGGTGTTGTGTTGAGTGGTGTTGTGTTGAGTGGTGTTGTGTTGAGTGGTGTTGTGTTGAGTGGTGTTGTGTTGAGTAGTGTTGTGTTGAGTGGTGTTGTGTTGAGTGGTGTTCTGTTGAGTGGTGTTGTGTTGAATGGTGTTGAGTTGAGTGGTGCTGAATGATGAATTAAACTTATCGCTTTGATTCCTGACTTCAATGTTCTCTCTAACAGAAACCAAAAGTATGTTTCGGCTCATTTTCATCGAAAGTTTTAGTCTTTGCAACGTAGCGTTAAAATATGAAAACCTAAATGTAAGTTTATCAAAAAATAAAACTTTTCAGACAGTAATCATAATGCCTCCATTTTCTCCTGACATACACTCCCTGCTGTTTTCATCCATTTTAGCCTGAATTTTTCCCTCAAGATGAAAGAAATTCCCGCGTAAGAAAAAATAATCTCACGTGCACTAACTCCAAGCTCTTGTGATGCAAAATTTTCATGACAAATGAAATCTGAGACACTGAAATAATGGCATTATTTCAAAAATAGTTCAACATCAGAAAAAACTGACACAAATAACTCCCAAAACAACAGAAATCTTTATATTTATTGAAATAAAATGGAAAAATTAGTTACCCCTGACTGCCATCAAGCCAAAGAAATCAATTCCTTCAAGGATGAAAATACAAACTTGTTTATTTCAATGCATGATTCTCTTCAGATCCATTCACTTAAAATACTCTTTTATAATAGATCCGTGCGAAGAACACGTTTTTTTGGACTGCCCAGCGCCAAAAATCCATTAACGGATGAATTTGCGCTGTAACTCATTTTAAAACGAGGATTTTATCCTCCCCTTTTCAATAAATCCCCGGGACTCCGGAAGGATTTAACCCGTGTCCGGCAAAGATCCTTGGGATTAGAAAGAGCTGAGGGAACAGCGTGAGGATCGAGAGCCCTTTAGCTCTGCCGCCCAGGGGTGCCGGGCTGCTGCCAGAGCGTGGCCGTGTTGCTAGCGTTCTGTTCAAATGTGGAATGAAGCTAGGACGAGAATAATTGTGCCTGCGCATCTGCACTCGCTGTGGCAACAGCTGCGCTATATTATTCAGCAACATTTGGATGTTATGTTCTCCAATGCTGAGCAAACACAGTGTTGTGGGTACGCAACAACAGTCAAGGTGTGTACACAGCAACAATCGGGGTGTGTACGCAGCAATCAAGCTGTGTACGCCACAACAAGCAGGGTGTGTCCGCAGCGGCAACCAGGGTTAGTACACAACAATAATCAGGGTGTGTACCCAGGGGTAAACTATGTTGAAGGTTGAAGCTTACACAAAGGTCTCCAAAAACTGACAGTAAAGTCACTTCAATCTTTGCAAAATTAGAGAGGGCTTGAGAATCAAAAGTACGCCGTACGCGTCTTCATGACCCGTAAAACGTTTCTCAGGGCGATAGAAATTTCTAATCAGTTCTTGCATGAAAAGTTGACCACACCTCTACAAAGGGGTCCAAAAAATACACTCACTATTCGTAATTCAGTCCATTTTAAACAAAAAGACTTATACTCACTAATGCTATGCGGAAGCGTAGTACAGCAATCAAAATCGGCGTGGGGGGTGGCGTTTGCTGAGAATTTGCGCACATACGCTGGTTTTTGTTCCAAAATTGTTGAATTAACTGCACTGAGAACGCTTTTGGAGCCCTTCATACACTTACCGCGTGCCTTGAAACTGGCGAATCGCTCCGAGTTGAAATTTGATGCATTGAGTGCTTATTAAGTTCACAACCAATTTTTTCAAATACTCTGTACAAGTATTCTCAATTTTCTTCACTTCCTCAACATACAGTGACTGTTCATCTGAATTCGTTCAGCAACATTCACTGTTTACGAACTAACTGAACTTTCATTCACTGAATGTCAATGTCACAATCTGTGAATTTTACCCAGAGAATCAAGGTCTGCAGTGACAAAGAGCAGCCTGTGGTCTGATAGAATGGGATCCTCAATCAAAATCTTTCTTTTGTGTGTGTGTGTACTTTAACAGCCTTGAGAAGACCAACTAATCATCATTTCCGTCCAAATTGCTACTCATTCCTCCTTAACTCGTCTTTACTAAAAGCTCAGGCGTTCTTCCAGCTGGCCACCCTCCACCGAGATCATTTTGCCTAACGTCCTGAGGGCATTAACACGTCCGTACTCTTTTGCAATATATTTGACATTTTTGCGCCATCAGTTTTCATGAGAAGAAACGAGGGCACAATGAAAACTGACACATGACTCCCGTGGAGTTTTTGTCCTTTTCATTGATGCCACCTTACGACATCTAATGGGTCATTTACCACGATTTTACCCAGGAACTTCAATCTGTACCTTGGAATGATGCATATAATAGACTTTACCGAGGGTAGATTTTGCGCAAGCCTATCCCGTGGGGTAAATGTAGTCCGTACTTTTTTTGACCCCGTTTGAGAGTGAAATTGCTGACCGACGATAAACTTCTCTTATCATCTCTACAAGGAAGCTTGCTCAGCTTCAGGACACAATTTTAGGAGGCGGGTGGAAAAACGGCCGGGAATTTTGTGGAATAAATGACGGTGTAGTTTAGAAGGCCATACGACGGAGAAAAATTGAGAATTAGCTAAAGTCACGCTGAAATATCGGCGATGCGGATAAATGACTTTACGGAACGGTGACATCTTCGTTGCTTAAATGTGGTAACGATGCCGACACCAGGTGAGCGCTCACGAGAAATGGCGCATGAAGAAAGGCATACGAATTTGGTATCTCAATCATTACCTGGTTTTGGAATCTTTGGTACCTCATCCATTACCTGTTTTGGTGTCTTTGGTATCTCATCCATTACGTAGTTTTGGTGTCTTTGGTATCGCATCTATTACCTGGTTTTGGTATCTTTGGTACCTCATCCATTACCTGTTTTGGTATCTTTGGTATCTCATCCATTACCTGGTTTTAGTATCTTTGATATCTCATCCACTACCTGGTTTTGATATCTTTAGTATTTCATCCATTAGCTGGTTTTGGCATCTTTGGTATCTCATTTATTACCTGGTTTGTTCGTGAAATTAAGGGGTAGACCTGATCAAAGTGAGCTTTCTTGAATACAATTCAAATAAAGTGGCGAGAAAAAATTTCTTTCACCCCACTCTTATCTTCAATTTTCTACATAATTCACTCGGTGCTTGAATAGACTGCGCATATTCCCAGCACGCTTTAGCATTTCAGCTTGCCTTTTTTTCAATAAGAAATTGATCCAACACAAAATCAAATTCAATTTAAAATAAGAGATAGACACTGAAGCGAATATTCTCCACCTTGAATAATGCTCGTCCATACATGAGTCGTAATTACTAATACGCATGTTAATAAAACCCTTGATTACTCGACAGCCAATATTCTAATGCACATTAAGCTAGTGTTTGCTAATATTCATACACACAATTAGGAATTCATTGCAGAGGCTTCTATCTAATTAGGAAAATCATTAGAAAAAACTCGAAATCGTATCAAACATATAAACTTATAAAGTCGGAATATATTGGTGCTGAAAAAAGTATATGACGAACGTAATAAAATATTTACTTAAGACAGATGGCTCCTGAAAGATAATCTTCTCCTCCTGGTTCTACATTAGCTTGCACTGATTCCATTGGCATAGAAGTAATCGTGTTATTAGATGGCATTAAGTTGTTTGAAGAAAAGGAAACGATAATTTCAAATGAATAATTGTGACCGTAAAGGTATATCACGTCAAAGCTAGTCAATAGATTACACACGAATATATAGAATAGAATAGAATTGAAATTACACACGACGATAATAACACCAGATTAGTTAACTTTTTCTTTCAGACAGTACAAAATGAGTGTTGTTAAAGTAATGTTATTTAGGCTATTTTGATCATAGTGGTTTCATTTTATCTACAATCATTATTATTGGCGCTATTATTTTCGTAGTACTTTTTAAGCGTAGAGAACGGTTCGATTTAACCAAAGACATCAAGCCATCATCGATGAAACAAACCTTTTCTGAATTCAACGAACGTTTTTTCAAATAACTAAAACTTTCTGAATTCCTGGAATATCGACCTAAAGAAAGAATACGAACACAAGCCAAACACTAGTCATCACATGCTTAATTAGACAACGCAGCGTCAGAGACCTTGAAATAAATGAATAAATTCTATGTTTTCGAGTCAAATTAACAATTGCTTCCGACATCACCATTTTCACGGGAAGCGTTTCGCACTAATTTCATAGTTGAGGAATAATTTCTACCATCAGTGTTTACCTGTGCGAAAGGGCAAATATTTAAAGGCTCATTTATACAAGTTCTAGCTCAGAAATATGGCCGACGATGTCCTGGATGAGCTGTGTTAATAACACATCAGAACAGAGACTCTGCTTAAATTAGACAGCATCATATGCTCGAAGTAGCAAAAAAGTTCCTAGTATGGTAAAATTATTTGCTCCTGATTAACACTAGGAACGAAAACTTAAAAAAAATTGAACTATGAAAATTATTTTACTGAAATCATTGTTATTATCGTCCTTATAATTGCTATTTTTTAATTATAATTTACTAAACCTTCCTTTTTGATGGCATAATCTTCCGCATAGTGCTATAGAGACGCTTCATGATCTAAAGTTGACGCTATGAAAAAATAATAGTAACGAAAATTACGGTGCAAATTCCAATTAAAAATTTAATGCGAACAACGATCCTTCAGGCCAAATTCAAAGACATTGCTGACTTGAAACATTCAGATAGCTAGAAGTATTCGGTGACGTGTCACTGGAAATATTCATGCCTGTAATTGGCTAATATCTTTCTTACCTCGTTGAAATCCTGAAAAAATATGCATGTGTACACGACGAGAGCGAACATTTTCAAATAATAGCTGACATATGCGAAAACTGTACATATTAAATATTATTCATGTGTACACCGCGTTTCAAATTATTAATTATGATTTTTTGTACGATTCATCCCAGAGCCTCTCGCTGGAATTTAACGAGGCATTCACTGGATGTTTCCGATAGATTTACGCTAGAGCCGTGCAATAATACTGAGGCTTAATGCATATCTTTATAATTTCAGGGGCCATCAGTTTGAATTTCACCTGGTGGCGCTGGGTCACATCATTAGCGAAGTGAAATTAAAACTCCTTTAAACAAAACCTCAGCGGCTTGGATGCTTCACGCGATACTGAGAAGGATGCCGTTAAACTACTCAGAATCCAAATATAAAACGAGACTGATCATCTTTATTCTCTCATTGTCTAGAGAAAATATTACATCCGTTCAATAAATATTTATCTTTTATGGTGCACAACGTGCGTACGTGCACAAAGCAAGTGTATCATCTGGTACGAGTAACAAATCCTTGCGATTTTCGCGTTGTCATGTGTGGCATTTTCGAGCATCAGGAAAGGATCGCTCTTGGAAACTGGAATCAAGCTTAAATTCGTGAACGACATTTTGTTAACGAACATACTTTCCGAAATGTGCCAAACGTTCAAAGTTACAACAATGAATTAAAACTTTTACTGCGTCGTTCTCATGTCCGGGTTACCGCATAATTCCGATAAAAAACATTAAATCTCTTTAAGCAAGCTGGCAAAACTGACACATTCTTTTAACAAAGTCCCTCAGAAATTTTACAGTGCAGCACCTACTTCCATGCCATCGTGTTTCCTGGAGGAAAATGCATTGTATGGAGGGCAAGCTAATTAAAATGTGGAGGGAAAGCAGCTAAGAACACTGGAACAGAGAAGCCAAGTTTTTTCAGGCTTTCAATTGCCTCTTCAACCAACAGCCTCTGTTTAGCCTCTGTTTGCCTGTTTCTGTTGGCGCGTGCGGAGCCCGTGAGAGGTGAATGGGGCGAGCGAACACTGCTGCACAGCTGCTCTGCACTCCTGCAACGCTGTTCTGCACTGCTGTACAGCTGCTCTGCACTGTTTTTCCCCTGCTCTGCACTGCCGAATCTCTGCTCTGAAACAATTTCCTCAGAGCAGCATTACAGTCCTCCACATTAGCTATAAATCTATCCAATAGGTTGCAGAGCTACACAATTGATTGAAAATTTACACAAGCTCGTATCACACCAAGTACTGCTATGGTAAACATTGTTGAGCCTTAACACGCACGAGCAGGTATCTCTCTCTACACGCCTTGATCATGGCTTAGAGATTGCTCGTATTCGTATGCTCTGTGAAAAGCACGCAATTGTATCTTAGCACTCCCCGTTGCATTTTATTTACCACTCGTAAAAGTCTTTTTTCGGCTGAGTGAGTCAACTTGTACTCGTCTAGCTCAGTGCTGCAGTAGTGCACAGGGGCTGCGTGCTCCCGAGTAAAATGATTATTTTGAGTGTATTATGTATTTGACTATTTTGAGTAGGTATAAGTATTTTGCCCAATGTGTCATATCAGCTTTATAGTTTAGTGAATATATTGAGAGTTAGATTATCGGCTTCTTCAACCCTTATACTGTGCCTAGACTCATTATAAACAATTACAGTGCGGTCTCCTGTGTGAAAGCAATTGCATAACTCTATTTTTGATGTAGTTTAAAAATTTCGAGCTTCGGTTTCGAGTAAAGAGTACATGTAGTTCAACGAACATATATTTACCAAAATATTTAAACATTACAGAGCAAAACTTGTAGACAACCAGAAATAAATTTAGCAAAAATATGTATTGACAAAAGTATTTGACTAAAACTAATATCATGTTAAATCATTGTTATTTGTTTACATAATTTCAGTATATCGGTTAAAATACTTTTTTCAAAGTTTCCAAAACTTCCAGAAGCACGTATAGTGAAAACACACTGCGATCGATAGTAGTTTGGAAGCATCGAGAGACTGGGGCAATCTCCAATCTGGCATGAGCCGGAACTCCTTGCAAGATTATGGGCCGCTTTCGACGCTATGTGCTACGTAAGGTGACGAATGAGCCCATGACAGACCGTACAGAACTACAGAACGCTGGAGTTACAAAAAGTTTACGTCAGTCGCCAAACGGTTATTAGATAATTGTATCGAAGTGATCTCCACCCCTTCACTCCCCACAGAACTCTTCTTCTTACATCAAATTTATGAAGAATCGTTTAACATTTGGCGAAGATAATTCTGACTACAAAATTTAGTTTTGGGAAAGGGTTATTTAGTCCGATGAAAGCAAAATTAAACTTTACGACTGAAACGACGCTCGTCATTCTTGGAGAAAAAAATGACTGCCCATGATCCCAAGAACACCATCCTTTCCGTCAAACATTGCGGAGGCAGCCTCATGGTGTGGGGCTGTTTTACTGTCCATGGTATAGACTCTTTAGGAACTCCACATCATTGATTGAAAAATGAATGGTTCTATGCACAGGAAGATACTGGTGCAGAAGCTGCTTCCGAACACAAGAAATTTCTACGGATGCGTACGTAGATCTATCAAGAAAACAACGCCGAAAACATACGGTAAAATTAAAAAAAGAACCGTTCGTAAATAACAAAATAAGTATCTTTCCGTAGAAAAGCCATTCTCCTGGCTTTAATCCTATGGAAAATTGTGGCGAATATTCAAAATTGCTGTGCACAGAAAGAATCCAATGCACCTTACTGGCTTGAGGATCATTTGTATTCTAAAATAGAAAAGAGACCACAGACGACGTGTCAAAAGAAACTTTCTACTTACAATAATTGTCCACGTGAAGTTATTTGTGAATAGAGATCAACCCACTAAATAATAAAGACTTGTTTTTCGTTTTGCCAAAATGCTTTTGTGCCGTACTTTTTTCGCTTGGTTGATTGTAAATAAACTTTGCTCTGGTCTTAATATATATTCTGGTAAATATTCGTTTTCTGAACTACCTGAGCTCTTTGCTCCAAACCAGAGCTCGAAATTTCCATAAGACGTCGAAAATGAAGTTATGCAAATACTCATGTCCTGGCACTGTAACTAAAACCCTGTCGACGTGTAGGACATGCTACGAAACTTCATGTTTTTTGGATCTCACTTCGTAACAAAGCTTCGCAATTTTCGCTGATTGCATTTAAGCATCGTGTCTATTCTTAGACCGTTTGAAAAGGTAATGGGTAATCAGAGGCCGTTAACCCCCTCATTTTGAAAGACCGTAGACTTTCCCTTACTATGTCAGTGTTGGTGCGCCTGTGTGTGTTTGAGGCTATCACATAACAGGTAAGCTCAGTATGATATATATAGGTGGCTCGTACGCTTTTTCGCTGGTATTGTTACAAGCAAAAGAAAAGAATACGTGTCTCAAAAGAGCATCGTGTTCCCTTTCAGTTCTTCCCTATATCACTTTGTTTCAAACCCTTTTACATGAACTACAACTAATCCCTGCGCTCCCTAGTGACCTGCATTGTGTTTAAACGCGTAACTAACCTGGTTTAGAACGCAAACATCGATGCTAATGAGGTTCATGGGAAAGTAAAGCGAACAATAACAAACTGCTTGCCTCGATCTGGGTCAGTCTCGCAAGGCGTGTTCCGAGTTAAGCCGCATGGATGATGCATTTTAATTTAAACTTATTTCAAGCTTCTTGACTTTGCTAAATTTGAAGGAATGACATCAACTACCATTTGAGTTTATGATATGAAGGCGAATAATTCATTCCCTCGTACGTTTAATTCGAACGTATCAGCATATATTTTATTACAGGCATAGCTTAAACTTTGACGAGCGAAATGTTTACTCTGCGTAAAGATGAGGATGAATATGTGCTATTCAACCACACTACCAAATCATTCTGCCGTCTATCTTGTTTTCCAAAAGACATTTGTTTCCGCAAATAATCAAACATAGAAAATACAGGGAGTATCACTTACAACTTAGATTCATTTTTGTAAATGGAATCTTGCTTGAAAAAGAGTTGTGAGTTTCTGAAACGTGAAGAAATTGGCTGCCTTAACTTTCATTATATATCTCCTAACTCCCAAAACAAAAGAAACTAACACAAAGAAATCCACGGAAGTTGCATTCCCAATTTCATTTTCATTCAGCGATCTTGCATGACGCTGCAACTGTCGAGAAAGAAAGAAATCTGCTTTTATGGGAAACCCTAATTGGTAATCGTACCTAAATTTCTTTCTGATGAGAGAAGTCAACTCTCATTTAAAGTTATTAATGTTCTAGGTACGGGGTATTGACGAACTGGATCGATCGTTACCTTGAGTTGTATTCTTACACCGACCCGGCCTCGGTCGTTACTTCTCAGTACAGAAACACTCTTCTATTCGTGTTTTATACTATCATATATCACCTAATAAAACTTCATATGGTGCAGCCACGATACAAAGTAAAATTCCTGACAAAGCCTTTATATCGGATAAATAATGAATTAGTTCTTGGTCTGTCGCACACACATTGCCTGTACCATTTAATCCTCTTTTCCGACCATGGTCCCTCCTTGGGCTGATACCTAAGACCTGCAATTACTTCTGAAGTCTTGATGTTGTCTCCGAAGTCCCAATGTTGCTTCTCAAGTTCCTTGGCTGTTTGTCAAATTCCAACGTCGATTCCAGAGTTTCAATGGTTATTCTCAAATCCGATGCGTGCATCCTAAGTTCAATAACGTTTAGTGTACAACTCCTGAACGAGAGTGCAAGTCATTATTACAATAAGATATAGTTTTCATGATTCTATTACTATAGAGATCCCAAAATTGAAATAAAAAAATGCTACCTCTACACTGCCTCCACACTACCACCACACTACCTCCGCACTACCACCACACT
>VOMN01105364.1:0-15375 GCA_014899125.1 Orchestia grillus | reverse complement strand
TCTTACCCAGTCCATCCACCTTCAAAGCAGGGAATGTGAATAGTTGCGAAGATGAATGGAACGGGCCTGAGTTGTTTAACCTGTTAACGGTCACCCCCTAGGTGGCCGGTGTTGCATTCACACGGTATGTGTAATTGACAGTGACCGTGTGAATGCAACAACCACGTGGCTATATGTCAATACCCGTTCAGGTTAAGAACGTAACGCTGGATAATTGTGCTCCCGGGGAGTGAGAGTTTCCCCAGTCTTAGCCACTGCACATTTTCACTAAGTCGACTTTGGTATACGAGCTCGGGGTGACCGATATAATTTTTGACGTATGCTAAGAATGGAGAGCTCCATAGCTGCCATGGTACGTTAGAGTAAGCACAAAACTCTTTCCTATCACAACTTATGAAGATGAAGGTAACAGAAACTTCATCCTAATCGAATTGATTTATGGTACAGCATTGGGTTTCAAAACATGATGGTGTGATAGGACAAAACTGATAGGAATCATTCTGTGATCCCACGAAAGACATCCACACCTTGCTAAGCTTGGAGGGACCCTACCTTAAAGCATTGACCTAAAGCGAGATGAAGAAATGTTGGCATAATGACCACAATGGAACGACCGTAAAACTAATTGCTTAATTACTTTCTCGAGAGTAAAGAACCAGGTTAAGAACATTGTCATCAGAAGAAGATATTTTAATAAAAGAAAAATGTATAACATTCTAAGCCATCGACACACCAAATACGAAGTTCACGTTGTCATTACGAAGAACTCGGAGTTCGGACCTGACGCGACACAGGCACCGCAGGCACCCAGGGTGCCCTGCCCGAGCTACAAAACTGAATTCTCTTACATAATTGAAGAACGATTCAAAATGGGTTTTCTCATCCCCCTTAAAAAAATGGAAGATTTTTTAAGCAGAAAATTTAGATCGCAATTCCAGTCAGGATTATGAACATGCATTGATGAGAAGAAAATAAATCACAATTTCATAAATAAATTTAATAATGAAGCACACCCAGGAAAAAATCGTAATATACACATTTCTTACACATGGAAGGCCATTCTGAACAATGAGGACCACCCAGGCGCTAGGCAGCAGCCTGTTGTGAGACCCACCACCTCAGGCGGCAGATGTGGGGCCTGGCGGGGGCCCTCTGCACGATCTCCATGCAGCAGGCCTAGCGTAACGTCAACGTACCAGGAAAATGACGCGAAGAAGCAAATGGAAACAAAGAGGAGAGAAGAAAACGGGTACAATGAAGAGAGAAGACGGGAACAATGAAGCAAGCAAACGGGAATAATGAAGAGAAGCAAACGGGAACAATGAAGAGAACACGGGAACATTGAAGAGAGAAAAAAACGGGAACATTGAAGAGAGAAGAAAACGGAAACATTGAAGAGAGAAGAAAACGGGAACAATGAAGAGAGAAGAAAATGGGAACAATGGATAAAGAAGTGAATGAGAACAATAAAGAAAAAGATAAGACGAGTAGAAACAATAGAAAAAAAGAAATGTTATCAATCGAGAAAAAAGAAAATGTAAACAGAGAAAAGAAAATGGAAACAACTGAGAAAGATGATCATGGAAACGATGGCGAGAGAAGAAAGTAATAACAGTGAAGAGAAAGATATAGGAACAACGAAAAAAGAAAATGCGGAGAGAGAATAGTATAGGAACAATGACGCAAAGCAATCGAGAACAATGAAGAGAGAACAGATAGGAACTAAAGTAACAGCGTTTGAGCAAGATGGACGCTGTTCGATCCGACAAATCGGCCATCACTCCGAAAAGAGAAAGTGGAGAACGACCACAACGAAGTATCGCGCTCTGAAACGTAAAATCCACACTAGACTCACAACCCGTGCTGGTCCATTTCGGGACACCTCAGCAACAGCCTGCACACTGTCTTTGATTGGCAGCCGTCTCGCGAAGTATTTCTCTTTTATATTCTTCGGCTCAAGTAATACGTACCTTCGGAACCTCAAACTTTGAATGACGAATTTAACTTTTGCTAATAACGAAATTTTTCGTTATGTAATGTTCAAGTAATATTGAGTAGGTGCCTGGGAATCTATATAGTTTCGTCCAGAAGTTGAACCTAACCTTTTCCATTACAAAACAAAACGCGATTTTTCGAACGTCACTCAGGAACGCCAGGGAATTTTTGACTGGGAACCCTTCCCATCCCACGTACCGAATACGGCACACACGATGTAATCACTCTTATACATGCTATTTCTGTTTAGACAAAAATAAAGTCTACCAACAGGAAATACCGTCCCGTTGTTATGCTTTAACAACCAAAGCAGCAATAATATGCCTCCAGAACAATAAATATCCAATGAAATATTCTTGTCTTCCAGAAAATGATTTTGGCAATATAGGGTCAAGTGTACTTAGAAGGTATATCGTAAATCAGGGATGTGAAGGCCGAGAAAATTTTCTTATTCCGGCTCCAAAGTGATGATTTCGTTAAACCTTGGCTCGGGAACGGCTTTTTTGATTTCGCGTAAAAATTGTAACAATTACGGTACATGCTGCTCTAAGCACTTCGGCTGAGGCTCCAACCAAGTGAAATAAGCCGACTCCGGGGGCTCGGCTCGACATCCCTGTGGTCAGTCATCGTGTCACTGAAGAAACATCCGTTGAAGTAAACTAATTCTTACAAGTGTACGAACTAATGTAGAAGTGTAAGTTAGCTATTCCATTTCTCAACATAAAGCTAAAGCACCGATCAAAAAGTTTTAGCCATTTCAAAATAATTTTAAATGTTGCAGTATTGCAAATATTGATAACAGTTTCGCAATTATAAATATTCCGGTACAGCAACTTTGCCCAGAGCGCACGTTTGCTACTGTAGCTATTATTTAACAAAAGTTTTTGAAGCAGTAACGAATGATAAAGAATAGAGATCAAGAAAAACACACCAATCGTTGTTCCGAGCGTATTAAACATTACGAGCTAGCTAGCAAATAGCTAAACAAAAGCGAAATAATCACTCTGCATCACAACTGCACCGCTTTTACACACAAAATTCTTACCGTAATAATACAAGCAAAAATTCTCAGCAAGCACATTTGCTTACCAAATACATCATTAAAAGCCGCAATGCATCTAAGTTTGAAGTAGGCCACACAGAGAAGTTTCGCTATGTGCTCAGAGGGTAAAACCGTCCCTAAATTACAAGAAGTTGTACAGCTAAGCACCGCTCACAGCGACTAACTCAACAACGCGGCGTTGCCAAGCTTCCGTACCTCACAAGCGACGTACTTGCTTCTCGGTTCGAATACGAATAAGATCATCGCATAAATGAAGAATAAGTTATAATTTTCGGGTCTCTCTCATAATGATTTCCTGCAAAAATTTATACATCGGTCATTAAACTTTACCATTCTGGAAACTCCTCCATTCCAACGTCACTCCACAAGGCACCTAAAAAACCACCTCCACCATCTACACTCGGGGAACCATAGGAGTAATTATGCCGCGCGAGGCACCTAAATAACGTAAGACTTCATAAAATTATACATATATGCTTCAGTTCAGGAAACGAATCGAGGGAACATGAAAACTTTGATCAAATTATCTTTGCTTGCCGATGAGTCCTAAAGATTTCTGGAACCCGAACGTTGGCAGATGAACCCTACTGCCATGGGTAGTAATACAGGGCGATGGTCTTAGGATAATTTAGCATGGAGTTTGCCTTTAAACTGACCTATTCTATCATCATTAAGCCGAGAGAGATGGACGCAATCGCCCCGAAAATGCTTTAAAAAATATGAATAGAAAAAGAAAGAACGTAAACAAAGACGAATGAATTCGAGCTGAGCTCGCCGAATAATTTGAACAGCTTCCTTCACAGAGGAGCGTGAAAAATGGAGAATTAGGCTTACTTTACTCACGCTCAAACCCACGAACAGACACATCTAGAGCTGCTACATGTGCTGCATGTGTCTCAAGATGTCCCAAAAACGCCACAACTCCTAGCGACGCAATTGGAACAGGCTTTGGAGTCCTCTATCCGCCCAGAAACGCTGTAGATCGATCTTTATATAGAGTTAACCTGATCTAATGCAACTGAACTAAGAAAAAGAAATTATCCATCCCTCTGCATTATTCAGAGATCAAACTTCGACCCTACCCTAGCCAAAGACCAAACGGTGCCACCAGTGCCCTTGCCTACAGAAGAGAATTTTTCTACATTACATGTTTATTGTTAACACATTAGAATAACAGCAAACCCAGAAGGCGGCAATAATGAGATACACAGCCTACACTACTCTCCTGACTTCGAAGAACTGCTTGAGGTAGTAAACTTGTCCGATGGTCATGGAGACGAGGACTAGAGCTTCAAAGAATGACCACATGACCACCCTGGAGTTGGTGTTGTCGTTGATGGAGCGGTGGATGCGTTCGCGCACCTCCATGTAGTCCTGCTCGTGCTTCACGCCCGACAGCGCAGCTGACAGCTCTTTGATCATGTCCTCGAGCTTGTTGTCACCTGCACGCAGCCCATTAGTTCATTTAATAGTTCGTTCATTGGCAATGGGAACAGTATGAATCGGCAACGGAAAGCTTCAGGTGGCTTCGTACAATAAGCCTTGTTAACTTGGAATGTTGTATATATATTCTTCGAATAATATACCATAGCACTTCCCCCTAAATCATATAAGTAGCCAACCATACAAGGTTCATTCAGAGACAAATCCTAATTTACACGGTTCAGCCTCTCAGGACACACTCCGCCGGTGCCGGCCCAGGCACCATCAGGGTATCCGTGTTAACGTCCGTCTAAAACACACTACGGGGAGGCCTTCACTTGAGTCTGGTATCAGAATTATGAGAGCTCATTTATAGATGTTGAGGATCACCATTTACCCAATATTCTCTAACGGACTCAATTCAGTCAAAAATTTGTTGAGCTGGTACTAATTGAATGCGCTCATTAATTCTTTTCAGTGAAAAAACCGGGACGCCTCAGGCTCAGATGAAGTTTTGCTCGGTATTATGTATTCATATTTTTCAGTACGAGAACCATCAGGTCTGTCTTTGAGGAATGTTGTACCTCTGGCATGACGCTAAAATAATCGTGTTGACCTCTGAAACTTTAAGATACGCCAAGTCAAATGAAACCTACACAGTCGGCTTTCCAGTACATTTCCAAAACGATATGTTTAGGAGTTTAAGGGTTAATTGTTTATTTACATTTGAGCCCTACCCTCTCATCTGCAACTTACACAGCAATTCCAGAACTGAGTGCTACCTTGTCACAATTTAAGTAATAACGATCAAGGACCATTTTCTCCATAGCATTGTCCGGCAGCTAAGCAACAGCGTCCCTGCGAGACTACGAGACCAATTCACAGAAGGTCCTCACTAATAAATTCGCGAATTTTCACGCGTGCCACATGGCTCAGAACGAGAAGAGTTGAACGTATTTTGACAGAGCAGTGCAGTAGCCCTGAATAAAACGTCAGACTTCTATTATCAGAATTGTGTTCAATCGCCCCATCACAGCGCGATGGAGGCTCGCACAGTCACCGGGTCTGCCACTGCATCCCTAATTCGTCAAAGCAAGAAATAGGAGTCACCTCATGAGAACGAAAATGAGAAGCCAGAAAGTACATCACAATAAGAAAATGTAGGCTGTTTGGTAGACTAAGTAAGTTGAATAATTACGTGGTATTTTACTACCATAAAAGCTTGAATGTACTTCAACACTGAGTGGAAACTTTTCATGACAATACACAAACAATTGAAGCAAAGAAAAAAATCAGATGATACCTCATTGAAGACCCACACGAAACATCGGTGAGCATTAAGGTTATTTGTACACTGTTATGATTTAGACAACTACCTGTATTTTATATTGAGCCTTCCGAACTATTTCATACATTGCGGTGAGCTGCACCGATTGTAAGATAGACAGTAAGGACAACTTGGAGAGAAGTTAAGCCAATCGTGCATGATGACGAGGACTGACACCGTCAAATTAGCACCGTAAGCTGAGCTCAAGAACGTTGTTTACCTCAGACATGAAGAAAGTTTCAAGTTTTGTACGGAAAACCCGCTTCATTGTAGCCCTCCTCCCCCCCTCCGACTGGGGAAGGGGAGGAATGAGGCATGCTCAAACCTAGTGACATAAAAACATCAAAAACATATCAGTAGCTCTTAATGAAGACATTCAATTGGATCCTTAGTAGCGATGAGGTAATTGAGTCCATCCGAAGGCAAAGAGTCAAGTCGTAAAAAAAATCAGTATGTAAGTAAAAAATCACGACGATTAATTGGTTTTGACTTCACATAATTCTTTTCCTGCACAGTAGAACCACACAAGCCACACCAAATTGAAGGTAACACTTAAAGTATGAATGAATCGTGTGGTAACTTTTAGAAACAAACACACATAACGGAAGAAAAATAAGGTCCGCTATTCAACGACAAAACCCAGATTCAAAGTTACCAACACAAACCAAGCCCGAATGCATGCATACATATATACACACATATATATCATCCATAATAAAAGTAGAAGGTATGTACATACCTTCTACTTTTATTGCGCTATATTGTTGACGGACGAGTATTTGAAAGTACCTCGGATGAACTTTGCTCCAAGAACACCCACTAATAGACATTATGAAAATGACCAATTTTACCAAAATTGGCTTGTGAAAGTTCGGGGAAAATATGTTAAGAAGAATTAGAGTGACGAAAATTCAACCATGCCACACGGTTACGAACACATAAACAGGCCGGAGCTGCAGGGATAGAATTAGTGCACTCAGCCACACACGCTCGTGACCATCCCACCGAAATTCGGACGAGACATTCAGAACAACTACGACCAGGTAACTTGCGTCCCTGAGCATAACAATTTACCGATGGAGGACTTCAAACCTTCCGGAATGTATTAAATTGTTGCGTTGTTCGTTAAATGTCGCAGCTCACAAAAGAAACTATGTGATTTAAATCTAATTTTATGCGCTTTTCATCACCGAATAGCTGGCATCGGGGTTTCTGGTTACAGAAATCCTCGAAGGCCAAAGAAACAAAGTCCCTCATTTCATCGATCGTTAGGTATGAGGGATGGGAGCAAACCGTTAGCTCACGAAAATCTGCCAATTATTAAGGAAGTTAACGCACCAAAATTGCAAGGATTGTGTCATGGTACACATAAGAGGAGCACGCAACAGCTAGCTGGGAGAACTCTCCAGAGCAAAGCTCTGTCCGCCACAACTGAGGCAAACGAAGGCAATGTACAGAGGGTGGAGGGAGTGCAGGGGGTCACGCGTTACCGTCAAGGGAGCGGAAGGAGTACGTGAAGTTGGAGTAGGTGGCGTTGTCATTCACCACCTCGTACTTGGGTATGACGTGCACGGTGTCGTCTGCAACCCGCCCACAACAAGGGCTGCCTTCATTAGTAACGCTTCCGACCTCACGCGCCAGGCTCGCGCACAAGCAGAGCTACCACTTTCGTTTTGAAACTTCTATAAAATGGCTACCTCAAAAACACGAGTTATTCTGGATAACAGACGTTGCGATTTACTGTAGTCATTACAATATAATGAATTGCCGACGAAATATGTGCGAGACTTCGCGCCATTTATCTCGTGAGTCATCGGAATATCCCTCTCTCACTGCTGAACTACTTTAGTTGACTTATCATCAGCAGTATAACAACAGAAATATTTATTCCTTCTTTACAAAATAAGAGGCGTACACAGAAGAGCAGTAATGCGTATTGCTTTAAAATTCAGAACAATACACGCGCCAGATCATACAGAAAATATTCTTCTGTGCCACAGCGAGACAACTCAGTAAACAAAATAAAGGAAAAATTACCCGCGGGTTGACGTTTCGAATTGACGTTTAGAAAACGGTCGTTTGCAAAGCCGAGTCCCAAGTTTTCGAACGACCGACCGTGATAACTTAGCTAATAAACGACGATGAAAAGGAAGTTGTTACAAAAGTTTGTTCACAGAGGAAAATGATATTGAAAAGCCATCACAGAGAAGTACAGTAAATGCTAATGAGCACACTTGATATCCTATAGCAAACCAGCATTAGCTAAGGTTTGAGTAGCCTATGAACTAACAGTCTAAAATATACCAATGAAATTGCACAAGCAGAAGGCCAACAACACCAGTGGAAGGTATAGGAAATAACGCATCTAAAAGACAGGTCAAAAAAATAAGCGCTAATTAGCAAACTAATGCATCTATAAAATATGTAAAAAAGAATCTCTAACAGTCTGTGGATTAATCCAGCAGGTAGGAACCTGCCAGGCAGCACACTTACAGACAACAAAATTCCACGCATATAGGCCCTATGGGATGTCTTCAACTTAAAAATTTCGAAAGCTCGCAAACAATTTGGTACCAACACATGAGGAAGGCAGAGGTGGGAAACCCACTGTGGCCAATTAATTGCTACTACCCACTTAAATTTCATTCTTGAGAAATTTAAACCAGCATATAAAACGTAAATATTAACAGTAATAACTATTTCTAGCAAAATATCCTTAATTTTTAGCAATCATTGAGAATGTGAACCTGCCTAGAAAATATATATATATATTAATACGCTCGTACCTACTTATGTACCGTTCCGTCACGCTTCGCCACTTTTCAAGTAAAATTTCAGGTCTCAAGTATCCTGTATACGGGTTGCTTGTTTTGCTATAAAAACCCAATCTTCGCGGCACATTTTCAGTTTCCCCAATAGAGTTCAGACTACTTTATCATCAAGGAGAAAATTGCTCGAAGACCGGACTATCTCGGCCCTGAACCTTTAACCTCTGTCCAACAATTGAGGGGACCACTTCTCATGGGCTGGGTTATCTATAGTTTGTTCATCTAAATTTCCGTAAAATTTCACGGGCCCTGCTAGTTAATGTTAATGAGTAAATGACTATCTCTTGCGGCATATTCTTAATTTGCAGCAATCGTCAACAATTTAAACCAGCCTAAAAAATATAATATTAAGGGTACACGACAATAATTCTAAAGCAAAATGCATTGATTTTTACCAACCATCAGCTCACGAGCAATAGCTCATATAAATCAAGACATAAATTTATTACAAGAAATTGTCAGGGGGAACGTGATGTGCGATGTGCTACGTACAACACGAAGAGGTAGGTATCTACTATACCAATGATCCCGACCTCACGAGGGCACAGCGCATCACACTGCCAAGTGCAACCGATGCAAGATTCACCGGACGTTTTTGTTCCTATCTCAGCTAAGCACTTATAACACCGACTACCGAAAAGAATACTGAATGAAAGTTAGTCAAGATATAATTTCCACGTCCAAAAACTCACATTTCAATTTAATTCAAGCAAAAAATGAACTAGATCCTTGCTCTCTTAATATAAAAGCAGTTCGTGAAGAAGCCTTTCTTTTGTGTGTCTGTTGCGGAGCTCTCACAATGACTATGCAGCGGCTCCACACAGTCGGTGCCATCTGGTCGACCACCGTCTGCGGCTGTGCTACAGCCTCATTTTACAAGTCAATTTACCAACCATGCCGAGTTCATGCTGCGATGCCCCTAATTTCGTTCGTTCGGCCCGAAGACTTTTACATGGCCGACATTCAAGATGACTGTCAGGAAATTTCGAGCTACGACCAGTTGTGTGTAGGTAGCCCGCACTATAAAAATTTATTCATTTAAAACATTTACATACAAGCGAAAGAAACACGATGGAATACTGAATGCATGCATTCTCGGTCTGCCCGAGCGTTTTTTGTCTGTTATTGAGCAGAATCTAGAAATCATTGGAATAATGCAATGTTTGGAAGGCCTTTGTTGATTAAATGTCCCTCTGTACTGCAACTAATGATCCATTGCGAGAGAAATAACTTTCCACTACCTTTGCTTGTGGCTCCTTGTTGTATTTCGGCATTTTTGGGATATGGTAATTGTGTAAATTTCGATTACAAAATATGCTTCAAATCCGTATCATTGACACAAAATGACACTTTGAAAACATTTTTTCTTTTCCTATGCAATACATTTTTATAGATGTATTAGTCAAGTTATAATGTTCAAATAGTGAAGTGACTTTTGTGCCACCCTGTAAATCATGATAGCTTTAAAATACACCATCACGATAAAAGATACAAAAAATTTAATCACCAAAACGCCATGACTACAAAAGTTGGCTACCGTCGGTCAGACGAGTTAATCAAAGCTGAAGTTACTGGAACCTTGGTGCAAGAAACATTTAAAACTCAATTCAAATAACTTACTTTGAGCTTCTCCCTCAGCATGCTCCTTCTTCTCATCCTTTTCTCCAACGTCCATGGAGAACATAATCGACTTGGGAGTCATGGTCGACATTTTGTTGGAGAAGCAGTAGGTGTAGACTCCATCCATCGCCGCGGGAAATGTGTACCTGCTCGTCAGAACGAAATATGAAGGTTGTAATAAACAAAAGATAATTCTAGTATATAACATACACTCAAACAAATCTCCTGCAAGCTCTTCAGAATGGCTATGTCAGCATTCAAATATAAATTTATTTTTAACTATAAAAGCTACTAGAATGTGCACTACTTTACTAATTCTGCATAAATACAAAAAACTTAATTTAAAAAGACTCACCAAAGAACTCCCCAACAACTTACGGAAAAAAACACGGAAAGCCACTTTCAAATTTAAAATTATTTATTAATAAAGCTATAACAAAGGTGAAGGAAATGCTGAACATTTAAAGTTTAAAGTTTTTGGCCTTATAGGATATTATCAACACCTGAAATGAAATTTAAAAAGTATGTGAACATTGGAATACAACATTTAGTTTGCAGTCATTGAGAGGTTAAAAACCAAGTTCAAAGGAAATGTGGATTGAGTATAGTTTAGAACAGGTTTATCTTGTGAAAGAACAAGGATTCTCAAATGCAGAGCTCCATAGAACCTGAGGTGGGGGATGTACTGTAAAATCGTTGAAGCGCATTGGAAGATCACACTTTTATGCACGAGTGCAAACGGGGGAATGAGTGGGAGTTGTGAGAGATTAGTACAGAAACTTCTTCACCAACAACCTATTCAAAAAATACCTACAACCAATAATTCAAAATAGAAATGTGAATGAAAACCAACAAAAACTCAATAACTTGTAATAAAAAAATTCTGTTCAAACCATAAACAAGTGAACATTACAATTGAAAGTGATATGTAATATTCCTAGAATAGATACAAGTAAATATTTACATTTTACACTAGAGCATGCAAGTTGTGGAACAAGCTTCATGTTAACCTGACACTTTCTAAAACCAACATTCCAGTTTGTACCAAATCCAAATACCCCTAAGTCTAAAATCAAAATCAGACATTGTGCATGACCACAGTCCATGGAAATCACTAATGAAGCCACCTACCAAAGGAACTATGGATGAAGACAAAATAATAAAAACAAGTTTTTGCAGTTAAGCAATATTCAAACAGTCTACATAGTTATACATTTAAGTCCCTCACCTGCCGTTGCTCTCTCGTTCTCCTTCATGAAGAGGTTTGCCATCAGGTCCCAAGATGCGGAGGTCTATGTCCAAGAAGCCACCCTCAGCCACTTCAAATGCAAGACCTGCAATGATAATTTAAAATAAAATTTGTTACGAATAGATTTGACAAGCACAGCATTCCACTGACTGCTCACACACTACTCAGATGCCACACTCAAGACAAAATGATGTAATGTATATCAAAGATATACTTCAAATTACACTGCAGGATGCCTAGAACAAATTTCATCGGTATAAAAAATTTCAAATTGAGTACCTATATCTGGTCTACTTTCCATATCTGTGCTATTTCCATCTTCTTGGTTTGCATCAACATAAAATTAATTCAAGTAAATTCAATCCCAAATTAGAGAAACATACATACTTCAATAAAACAAAACCTTCAATTTCAGAATTCTTCCCTCCAGAAGCAAACAAAAATACAAACAAGTGGCAAGCAGTAATTACATCAAATGATGTATTTTTCACTACAACCTACACAGAACCCTTTTAATCATGCTTTAACATTTTTCAAAAACTAAACCTATAAGTACATCATTAAAGTGTACATTTACTCAGAAGTGCCTACTTATTTCAATAACCTGTAACTAAAAATTTTGAATACAAATCAAAGATGAATAAAACTATGACAACATACTCATATCAAGGATACCTATACATTGTTTTATGAAAGTGACAAATATATATGTATCCAAATAATAAAGACATGAAATGTATCATAAAAAATGAGACAAAAGTAAAAGTATAAGTTATGAAACACATTAAATGGTTAAATAATGAAAAAGCGAAGTAATTTTAAAATACAGTACCTAAAAACATAATTTCTGGGACTAGACACCAACTTACAAAACCAGATAGATTGTAACAAAATCCTTCTTCTGACATAAGCTCTGTGACAAATGTACTTGCCAAGTAATGTAAATTAGGATGAGATTTTTTTGTTTTGTATTCAATGAGTGTTTACCTTAGTCTTGCACATATATCATAGTACTAAGTTTATTTTACAGGGGTTATTTGATCAATATGCACATAATTACACAAAATTTGTTAAAATCTAGATTTCCATTAATCAGGATGAGTAAGGCTTCAGTAAGGTTCAAATTTTTTAAGATTTACTGCATATCAAAAAACGTAAACATTAAGTAGAGCCATTATATTCTTATACATAAATACCTCAAAACTTAGAAAAAATCCTCAAAATGTAAAAAAATTCATCATTATAATTAAAATTGTAACAATACAAAATAAATCCAAAGAATAATGAAGAAAAACTCAGGAGTACTTACCCAATTTGGTTCCTGCAGTGACTCTCTCAAAGAAACACTCTTCTGCATGGGCATCCACTGTGATAAAGTAAGCCCCTACAGCCTCCCATAGAGATATGAAGCCAAACAGACAGATGATATAATTCATTTTTAATGGTGATCTAATTGATCAACTGAGTAGGTGTGTGTGTGTGTGTGGAAGATCAAGATTACCTGAAGGTATAATTTTCATTAATTACAACATGGTAAAGCAATTTAGCACATCAGAAAATGCTAAACATCCATGGAAAAAAATCAAGGTAATAAGAAATTGTAAATATAAATATGAATGACTGGAAATTTCAACAACTGGGAAATGTGAATGACTCAAGCTATTGCATGCAACCAATGCTAAACTGAAGGGAAAGGATAGACATAAGCCAGTAACAACTATCAACAATGCTAAACAAGTTTACTCCACATTAGTGGTACACCGCTATTATTTTCTTTAATTATATGGGCTGTAATTAGAGGAAACATTTTTAGGCATCTCTTAACAATCAATCCTCTAGAGGTTTACCAGATTGATTTTCTGAGTTCAATGGCCTCACATGCTCCCCCCTCCCCCTCAATAAAAACTTGACACCTCAAAATGCAGTCATTTATTCTAAGTAGGTCAGCAATTTTTTTTAGCCTGGAAGCATTAATCTAGACAACAGTTTCAGACAATAACTGCCTTACTTTTCCTATGAACACTCCCAAAACAGGGTTGCAGAGTTGGAGTTTTTGGAAGGAGTCAAAGTCAGACTCATAAGAATGCTAGTAGTGAGAGACAGATTTTTTATCAGAATTCTGTTGTCCAATTGAACTATTTCTTTAACATGCTTTGTTGGTTTATTCTTTCCTTGCTACACAAGAACCTTTATTAATTTCAACACATTTACTGCTGGGTTTTTAAAGCCTTGCAACTACTGCCCATGAGGGATGTGAGAAATGTGACGTTTAACCCTTTCACTGTTGGGATAATGGGTCCCTCAAATTTTCAAAAAATTCTGGTGGTAATACTAATTGTTGTAATAGCATGAAATTGTATCCCAGCAGTGTATTATACATCTGTCTACTGATTCTGGTGGGAATTTTTAAAAGATTTTTTTCAGGTATGCTAGTCATATAAACAAGCAATATATGACATCAGATTCAATTTAAAAAAATGATAATTAGGAGTGAAAGGGTTAAGCTTCCTTTTCTAAGGGAAGCACTCCTTGGTTATGTGAATATCAGTGCCTGAGCTGAGAGTCAAAATCTTACTTCCCAACTGTGAGGCTTCTATACTAACCAGTGCACCATGGAGCCCCAAGTACTAAAACCATGGCTTGCTCTGGACTACTTAGGGATGGCTTGTTTTTAAAATGAAGAAAATACTGCACACCCAGCTGTTTATTTTTAATATATTTAAATAGATATTTGCTGTAATTTTAAATGAAACTATAAAAATTTATGTCTAAAATGTAATGCATATGTTTTTCAAAAGGGCAGTGGTCTTTATGGGGCTATGGTTGGTTGGGCAATATTAGATTCCTGGCTAGTTTAAAGCTATTCATCCACACAAAATGTAATTTAAAGAAACCAAGAGAAAGAACCATTTAGTATTGGAATATTTTAAAATTTAGGCAGAAAGTACATTTCTAGACATTATGCCTAGCATATAGAAACAGCAAGTTAAAAATGTAGAGGAAAAAAAGACAAAGGAGAGATAGCACAGATACAAAAATCTAAAAAAGTAGGCACAGAAGGTAGAAGTCCCAAAGGCATATTTATAGCCAAGATAACCTAACAGAGGCCCTTTGTGTTACAGTCCTTAAAGCATCTAAGAGACTTAACTCTATAGTCTATCTTATGCTCCTTGAGGGGTGCTTGGCCCAGCTTTTTTTTACAATTTTTGCTGGCAAGCACAGCTGTGGAGTTGGAGGGGGTCGAAGGTTCTGAGAGGAGTTGAATTTGTAGGAATATTGAGTCTGACTTTTTATACAACTGTCACTTTTGCAGTTCAATTATATATTGTTTAACATGCTTTATCTGTTTATTTTTACCTGCTACTCAAGCAAACATGTATGGGCTCTTCAATAAATGATTATTACTAGTAATCCTTTGATGCCTTTAAATCATTTACAGTTTACACACAGACCAAAAGCTTCAATGATGAAGAAACTAATCAAATCCATTTTATTTTAGCAGACAAACAGTTAAATTTTCATTTCCTAATTTTAATCCTTTAGTTGATAACATTGATTAGTATCCTTGTTTATTATATTTTCAATCAAGTGATTTCTGCAGGGTTGAGTTACTGTTACCAACATCATCAAGTATACTTAAATACAGTAGAATTATAGATCCTATAATAAAATCAATATACAGGATGTTTCACAAAAAAGTGCTAGGATTTTCAAATATTTATTACTCATGGGCCTTCCTATTTTGCTGACAGTGCTGAACATCAGCAGACCCAAAATTACCTACCCTAATTTGCTGACTGCTGACCGTCAGCAGACCCAAAATTACCTATCCTAATTTGCTGACTGCTGACCATCAGCAGACCCAAAATTA
>VOMN01105351.1:0-10488 GCA_014899125.1 Orchestia grillus | reverse complement strand
CGAGTTTGGAATAAACTATTTTTCTTTCTTTCTTTCTGAGTTGATGCTTGGTGAAATGGAAGAATTTTCGGGAAACAAGCGTCCCATTGCAGCGAGACAACATATGCGATATGGACAACATTTGGCCTGGATTTCTAATGTTCGTGCATCTCTGAAAATTTCAGTAAATTACTGCGCATGGCGAGATGTTCAATATTAATCGCTACACTAGAAGAAAAATATTAAATATATTTTTTTGGTTTTGTACTGAAAATTTAATAATTATTACTCTTTTTTAGAGAATAATATCTGACAATAGCTGAAGAAATTATTAAAAGAAATGTAATCCTAACGTTTGATAAAGCAGGTTAATTCCCAGATAGCGGAAAGAGCTATAGAAGTTTCCAGAATGCTGGTGTCGAGAACTTTGATTCGATTTAAATGAGACAGAAAAAACAGGCAAGAGGCCAGGAGAGCTGGGGTTGTCATCGAGCTGCAAGAACATCAAACTGACGAATTTGACCTGGTAGATGTTGCAGAAAAATTCAAAGAGATCCCTCAGAAATTTAGTCACAAATGGCGAACTCCAGTCAAAACCTCATCCACCATTCTGCACGAAGACTTCTAATCATCCCTTGCAAATACAAGAAGGATCAGCTGTAAGCTCTCTTGTGAAATGCATTTCCAAAGCGAAAATCCTATTTCGTATCGAGGAAGACACGTGGACGCAGTCTTGCGCTGTTTTCAGAGGTTAAAAGAAATTCGACGTAGGGCAGCATTCCAATGTTCAGAATGAGGGAATTTGAAGGAGGAAGGTGAAGTTGAACTCCTCATTTTAGAATTGTGAGTCGGAGCGTCGACTGAGGTCACGGGTCTGGGCTGCCGTTTAGAGTTCGTTGATCGTGATGCGTGCGGAACATTTGTGAAACTTGTCAGCTTGCCATGAACCTCAATGGAAAATACATCAAGCAACTGGTGTTAATTTGTTATTGTGAACCGTTTAACTATCAAGTTCTGCCATGTTGGGTCAATTTTTTAAAATGTACCTAAAAGACATTGTAAAGATAATTACCGAGTACATTGAAAACTATTAGTCAGATTGCACAGCACAACGACGCAAAACCTTCAGACAAGAAGAACCATTAAAGTAGGGGTTTCAGGGTAGACTTCGAGGGCGAGAGGCCCCTTTGAACGTGTTCAAGAAGTCAGAGTCAATCTCGTAATTTCAGTGCCCACGCCGAGAGAGAACGTCGTGTTCTTAATTGATACTTAGTAAAAACTCAAGTGGGACATTCCAAGGTGATGCAGCCCTGCCCTCTACTGCCCTACGTCCTCAGAAGTATACTTAACCTCAGGGCCGCCTTGTTGAAAAAAATGCTGTACACAAGTTTCTTTGAGACAAATCTAGCTATCGTTGGAATTCAGCCCATTTTGGAAACTAGAATTTGGCTTCATTTTTTCCCAAATATGACTTCATTGCTGCGTTTCTTGGCTAAATGTTGAAACAGTTCCTTAAAAAAATATCGATGTGACATATGCAGTAAAAGTTTACTAAAGTTCAACGTTTAATCTTGCAAAAAGTTATTGCAAGAACATTATCTTACAAGTTTCGTAGAATATTACAATAAATATCAGGTAGCAACGTACCTGGTGTTGGGTATTCTTGAATGCAGTTCTGTCGTTTATAGAATAGTGTCTATTATCGCGTATGAACGCCCCTGTGAGTTATACTTTTTATTTCAGTCCTCACCCTTTTACATCAGATAGCGCAATTATTGCTATATCATTAGTTCGTTTCACATAAATACTGAGTTATACGTGTTTTCCTCTACAAGATTCAAAGTTGAGATGCAAACGCGACCGCGCAATACATTCGGGAAGCTCAGCAGGCGCTGGAGTGGACAAGCCGAGGCCGGAGCTCGTTTGCGCATTTCAGAGGAGAGATAATCTGACGGGCCAGCAAAGGTTTAGGCAACAAGGAGAAACCATGGATTTGATTTGATGCTATTTTCAGAGCATTTCCCGTCGTCACTTTTATTAAGAAATTCCTAGAACTACAAAATGAATATTCCTGTGTGAATATTCTGTTCCAATCGGAAACAATTGGAATAGTTCCGGTGGCTGGAGAGTGATAGCAAGATAACATCAATCTATTGTTGGCTCAGCGTCGTTGATTTACAAAGCTTCCAAGCTCTTTTTTGGATTATCACTGGCAGTGACGATTGGACCCAAATGATCAGATTAAACTCCATTTCTGGCGGTGGAGTTTGATAAGCAAACGTGCTTCAGCCTTCACTGCACCAAGTTTTTTTTTGCTCGTTATCGAAGCTGCAGGCAGTCAGCTTTTCCGTTTGAGAGTCGCTTCGGCCCGAAAGCGACAGTCTTCAGCTGCCACAGAGTATGACTCTTCATCGCTCATGCCCACCATCCTCACAGGTCACGACTATTCTCCCATGCAGATTGGACTGAAAAATTGAAGCGTTAAGCGTTTAATTCATGATTTAAGTGAACCATTTTAAATCGATGTATACATCCATAGTCCTCATTGATCGTTTGTTCCTATAGAAAGTTGATTCACTCAGTGTCTAAGGATGGTCTCTTTTTACGTGTGCAATTTGCATTGTGGAACCTTTGAGCAGTAACGGAAATTCCATTTGTACAGTGTACTATGTAACTTGAACTTCTATACGAATAGGAATTGTACTGTTTACCTAGTGTTGTCGACAAAGATGACACTAAGAAGGAATTTAGCGCACTAAAATGGGACACACGGAATGTTTGGCTCTCCGTCGTGGTCTGCGTGCCCTGCGGGCACCACACAAGGTGAGCGGCAGTGCCGTGCGGGTGCAGGAGGGCGCCTTGAAATTGCGGGAATTTCGGGTGCCAGAGGAGCTGAAATCTGTGAATTTTTGAGCTACTGTACCAAGGACCGTGACAAATTCAAACTGAACTCTGTAGATTTTAGGGTTACCGTATCAGGTACAGTGACAAAAATATGACATAGCTCGACGTCACAGCATTCATGTGGCTCAAATTAGCTCGAAGAACCCAGCAGGGCGTAACAACTCATCCTCGAGCTCCTGGAAGCATCCAGGTTTACAAAGTTGCAGAGAGAACAAGCTCGCAATGAATGAATAAATGCGTTGAATTCATTTTCAATGATGTATATTCCTGCAATTTAATTTTTAGTTATTTCGTTCGATCCCGGTAACGCGATTCGCTCTAACGATCTCCTAGAATTGTTCGGTCCGACGACGTCGCTTACTCTGCCGAGTGTCTCCTTCTCATTAGCGCTTGTTAGGGCTTATACAAGAATATTCATGTAGATAATTTTCTGTTGACAACAAAGGAGGATTGAAAGGAATTAGATCATTTTCTCGCTTGCCACAAACCTGGAATTTGGTAGTCTTAAACAGATGAGGTTCTTTAAAGAGTGATGGAAATGTCTAATGTTAACTATCTTCCCAGTCGTACATTTATTCATTTCCGTGTTGTCGCTGAAATCTAACATTACTCATATCCACCAAAACATGCATAAAATTTTTAGTTTTCGATAAAATATACGTAGCTCAAATTTCCCATTCCGTCGCATATTAAACAGGATTCATTTAAACACTGGGCTCCATGGCGTACTGGTAGCGTGATGGCCTCGCAGCCGAGAGGACCAAGGTTCGAATCTCGGCTTAGGCGAAGCATTTTACGTAACTCGGGAGTACTTCCCTTTGAAAAGGAAGTTTAAACCACACATCTCTCGCATCCCTCACCACGTCAGTAGTTGTAAAGCATTGAAAACCCAACGGTAAAACGTGTTGGAATTGATAAAGGTTCTTTCGGCCTTCATATGGCCTCATACATAAAGCGAACCCGACTCACTGAAGCGTTGAGGACACCACCCCCATGGGGTCAGAGGAGGGCGCCATCTTGGCGGTGCAGCAGAAGTGCCAGTCGGTCTGCACAACATGGCGGGCGAGGCACGGCAAGTAGTCCGTCATGTTGCCGTGGTGCGCACACGCCCGCAGCGTCTGCCACCACCAAGCGGCGCATGTGAGACATGACGCGATCTTGGTGAGCAGTTTATGAAAACCTTTGGATTCTCGTAGGGTAGCTCATCGAACGAGGACAATTTTATGAACAACTTATATCATCTGAATTAAATCTTGAACGTAAAATTTGGATTGTTTTGTCTCACACACAACATCGTGCGTTGATAAGACGATGGAAAATTCTGGTATCTCGGCATTGAAAGAATTCACATATATTCAAAACAGAATCGTAAAAAACTCATTTTAATGAATAATAGTTCAGATGAAATTTGCCCATCTCATTAGGAAGGTCAACTACAGGGTAATACAAAAGCTGCACATTTGAGCTCAAATTGCTTTTCTCAAATAAAATTTCGTGAGGCTCCATTCTAGGAAACAGTGTATACGACCATCTTCACCATGTTATTTCATACAACCTAGTCTGAAAAAAGTCGACAAGACTATTTCGCACCTCCATACCCGAGGTGAGGAGCTCAGGAGTGGTCAGTCTAGGGTCGCCTGGCCACATTAGGAGCCAGGAGTGATCAGTCTAGGGTCGCCTGGCCACATTAGGAGCCAGGAGTGGTCAGTCTAGGGTCGCCTGGTCACATTAGGAGCCAGGAGTGGTCAGTCTAGGGTTGCCTGGTCACATTAGGAGCTCTGGAGTGGTCAGTCTAGGAACGATTGGTCGCCTGGCCACACTAGGAAAATAACCATCGATATCCTCGAATCACGGTAGGCTGCGCAGGAATGTGTGCCTGTTGCCCATACGGTGATAAATTGCTACCTAAATTTGAGCAACTTGTAACGCGCCAGCATATCGGCTTAGAGGTGTATTGCAACGAATGCGAGGTAATGAAGGACTGTAATTCTGCACACGCCTCACCAAGTCCGGCTGTGGCAACAGCAGATCCCTCATGGCCTTCGTCTCCATGATGCGGGAGGCCTGCTGCAGCGCTGTACGAGGCACGGGGGGCAAATACGAGCAGTTAGTTCAATTTATATTCTCCTTGAGGTTGAAGTTCATTATTTTATATTGCATGTTAACGAAAGACATGATTGCCTCTACGTAAATTGGGAAACAATGCGTTAGAACCATGAAATCGATCACGATAACATAACAAGAATTCTTTGGTCTCGTTGCGTTAGAATGTTTTGCAGAGAAAAAACAAACTCCGATAAAACAAGCCTATGTTTCGGGTTTGCATTCAATGTTTGATTCAATTCATCCAAGAATTGATGAAGAAAATTTCTGAAAAATACCTCCTGAAAAAGGGAGCGATCAAGTGACTGAATGTTCAAAATTAGGCTACGTGCGCGTGCTACCTATCGGAAAATATTGATTACGTAGACAAAAATTGGAAAAGAAGTGCGTAAGAGTAGACGGTATACACGAATTTTCTTCTCCATGTCAGTAAATTGTTGGAGTCAACATCTGAGCTCATTACTGCAGGCAATGCCGATGCCACGAGCTCGCCCTCAGTATCACAAGCCAGGCCGTGTGTCCGCACTTGACCACTCGTGTACAACGGAGGATGCTGACCCAATCGTCTTACTGCTGCTCTTAGTCTCAAAATCCTTAACTGATCAAGAGCGAAGACCTACCACCTGAGGTCTCATTCTATCTCAATAAGTACGAAATCGAAAGCAAAAACAATTGTTCTCTACTGGGTACTTGTTTACATATTTTGCATCTCTGAATCGGGTTAAAATGATGTATATCATTGGTGATGAAATTATCTCACAAATTCATTGTTTCATAAAAATTCAACACCGTTTAATATTATGCCCTGGGATTCTTCCAAGAGAGATCATGTGTTCACCAAATACGTAGGTGCTTAACGCTCGGCCATTGGGCAGGCCACGGAACGGACTTCCTCCTGTGTTCGGTGGCCACACGAGTACAGGCAACAGACTGCACGGAGTGAACGAATAGTGAACTAAAATGCTCAATCAAGGCTACAATCACAGCAATGCTTTTCCTTAGTAGGCTTTCTATAACACTGACTGCAAAACGCATGCGTACGCTATTTAAACATCATGTTTTCTAAAAAAAAGTCGTCAGAATGATCGAAGTGACTTATGGACCATCGAAGTTCCAGGTTAAAAAGGTCCCCACTCCGAACGACATATCTCAACCGGTTGGTTCGTTAATAAATCCTTCAGAAAAAGACAGAGCATGAGAGTGGCGGCGGCGGCAAACAGCATAAGCTTCGTTGGGGGAGACACTAGGAGGAGGATGAAGGAAGCTCCACCTTCATAGGCAGTAAAATATGCCGAACACCAACAGAAGCTTAAATCAAAACAAGGGATTGGCGATGCCTTGGGCATGTGCTACGGAAACCCGACTACAAAATCACCCATGTAGCTCTAAGCTGGACTCCGCAGTTAAGACCACTTGGAAAACCCCAACCAGGCAACCAGGGTGGGTGGCCATTCCTGAGCATAGTTGGCAGCCAGTGCCAGTGGACGAGAAAGATGGAAAGCTTTTGTTGCCGCCATATGTTGCGCAGGCCCTGCGGGGGATGGCTAGCGCGGGTCCTGCGGGGGATGACTAGCGCGGGTCCTGCNTGGCTAGCGCGGGTCCTGCGGGGAATGGCTAGCGCGGGTCCTGCGGAGGATGGCTAGCGCGGGTCCTGCGGGGGATGACTAGCGCGGGTGATAACTAACAATTAAATATTAAGTTCTGATTCACTCATTTCCCCGCGCGATAAAGTAATAAGGTACGCAAAATTTCTCAAACATTCTTCATTAATATGATACGGTATAGGTATGAGCCGAAATTCTTTAAAGGTAACATCGAGACTACGCTCATTCTTACCCTCACATATTCCTTGCACTAAAGTATACTGAATTTCTTTTATGAAATTTGTCGCAGAATTTGTACGTTTCATTTTATCATAGAGTGATATACCGCTGTGGAACTCATTGTACTCTGAAAAGTTATCTTTAAACTATAGAATATTTTACATGTAGTGCATTTGTGATTTCAGAAGGTGATTTTGTTTCATATCCTTGAACATTGGTAGCCCAATGTGTCGTATGCTGTCTAAGTATCAATTAAAACCTACACAGCACCTTTAACTTGCAGAGTGAGGTCGCGGGGGTCATCGTAGAAGTTGCTGTCGACGACGGGCGGGTCCTGGGGGTCGGCCGAGCGTAGCCCCACGGACCCTCTGCTGGACGGTCGCATCAGCGTCGAGTGGATCGTCATGGCCTCACGAAATCTGAGGGGACCCAAAATTTCTTCGAAAACCTGAAAGAAGCGCCAGAAATAACTCATTTGGAAACTTTTATTTGCCACAAGTAATTTACATCAGCTACAGGTTTACAATCAAACGAGTAATGACGAAGAACCGGGATCAGGATGTATACCACGTATGGGCCCGAATAAGCTACAAGGCTTCTAGAGCAACTTATATGGAAATGAAGGCATTCAGTTTACAGCCCATCAATGATTAATAACAAAAAAAGCTTAAGGTTACACTCAGGTACGTAAGTTACAAGAACTGAATGAGTTGGTTAAAGTGAAATATTAGGGTCAAAACATGGTATAAATTTAGCAATTTGGGTAAGAGACTAACATATATACTCATTTTTGAGTACATATCCCCATAAATCGACGTTCACGGACGTATGTATACTCCTATAAACAAGAGAAGCATTTTAAAGTTAAAAGAATGGTATGAGATAGTAATCGAGCACAGAACTACATACACACAACATATTTGTATATATATCCTCTTAGGTCTATGTACACAGATTTTCGCATATAGCACATCTAAAACATATACAAAATAAGTTTCAATTATTTGTGGTTAGGGAGACGTAAAAGTGATGTTAACAATTCCAAATAAAGAATAATATTTTTTTCATGAGGAGTGACTAGAAGAAAATTCTATGAGGGAAAGTTTTGTTTGTTTACGAGCAGTAAAATAAGCACAATGAAATTTTAGCTGTAATTTGCTCGCAACGCTTCAGGGAGGAATATAAAGCGAGTAAAACTCGTGTCCCTGTTGGCGATGTTGTTGAATAAAAGTATATTTCCGGGAACGATAAAATGTGAACTATGAAACGAAAAACTTCTATGACGCGCTGTTAAATAAAGCCTATTAAATTCGGTAATGCATCTGAATGGCGAACCTAGTACATTCTACCTCACCTACTTGTAATCTTCATTTCAGAAGTTTTCCAATTGTTCGTAGGTACCTCGTCTACTTGAGCTCTTTAGGCATACTTGTATGTCTACGTGGGTTATAATGACTTATTGATCACCTTCTCACCGCTCTCATTTAGCCAGTATCTTCCCCTAGACCATGAAAACCTTATTCAAATAGTGAAACTTAAAGTGACTCTATCCTATCTTTGTGTATCATAAGATGCTTTAGTCTTCTGAGACACGAGATCCCAGATCATCCTTCAGTCGGATTCGGATGGTGAGGGAGTGCCGGTGCAAGACCGTTTTCTTTCTTCCCGTACTCATGTTTTTTCGTCATTTTCTTTCATCCTTATTGCTTTCCGAAATACTAGGTTCACCTTTCGAAGGCAAAAATCACCATAAGTAGTTTGATGACAAAGAGACTGTGGATTTATTTCGGGGAAATCTAATTCGAATTAAAAAGTATAACATGGCAGGTAAAAACATACTCGTCTTTAATAAAATTCTACTTTCGAGCTTCCGAGCTTAGCCTTGTTCATCATCGGAATTTGGAACATATGCGAGAAAAAATGGAGTCGGGCACATGTGTCGAATTACAAATCAAGGTAACAAAAATAGAACACGACTTAAAAATATTTGTGCTGTACCAATAAACTGTTCATATTTTAAAATGTTAAATTCGTTAGAAGAATCTTTGGAGTTAACGGATGTTTTTAGTTTATCAATTAAAATGCTTTCGACCAACTTCAAATTTATTGCATTGCTTGAGCTCACTGTTTTAAAACAATATTTGTGCACTGGATGGTGGCATCGTGCACGATGCCTGATGATGCGAGGGCGAGCTCGTCATGACCTGCCTGCGCGAGCGCAGATTCCCTTGTGCTCTGCAGTGCAAGTGTGTGAACGGCTAGTTTTTCTTCAGATTTCACGTTTTTAAATTTTGTCCTTTAATTCTGGACGTTACTTTATTTGTTACTTGGCGCCCCATGGGGTTTTGACGATTTGCTGATATGATCCACTGTTTTTGAACAAATAACCGTCGGAAGGACATTTGTGTAATATTCCGGTTGCATTTGGGTTTGGGTTTTCTCTACGTACTCAGTAATGACTGCTATGAAGTCATGCTTAATCCATTGCCCCGATAGTATGATTTCTTTACATAATTTAGAGTTAAAAGATAGTTTTTCTCTTCTAGCAGATATTTCAGTAATTTGTAGTACAGTAATCTTCATACGACACGCCTTCGAACTATTACCTTTGGCGGAAGTATGAGCCAAAAGTCGTGGCTACTCTTTTCAATGTTTTTTACAAACAGAAGCATTTTCATTGCCTGTCGTAATTTATAATTAAAATGGTTGAGAAAAGAAATCTTAAAACCATTCAATTTGAACGTTTCAAGCTTAAAGCTCATTTAGAAAAATAAAATCTAGAAGCTAATAAAGTAATCATTACAACTTACTCAAAAGCCGACGACTAAAATTTTAAGAGCTGGAATAATGAAAAAAAGCAAAATAGTCAAGGGCTACCTATTTTTTGAGCGTACGCTTTCTGCATTTTGTCAAGGGGGAGTTTCGCTTGTATGTATTCATGAATTTTAAAATACGATATAAAAGTTGGACGAGCCGGAGTCAAGATTTTAAATTTTCCAACGCCTATGGTTTAAGGGCAGACGTAATTTGTACAATACTGTCGGATGGTAAAATGCAGAGGAGGTCCAAGCAATCGATTTGTTCGGTGACAGCGGTCGACACGCTCTGCAATCCTCACGTCTAGTGCTCTGTTGGTAGAACTCTCATACTGCGTACATCGTACAGTGCCCATATACTTACAGTAGTTCCTCAAACGCTTTCAGGTCTTTAATCTGGCCGTCGAAGAGCTCAGGTCTCGCTACCGCAACGGACTGTTCTTGCCTCGTTCGAAGGCTGCCGGCCGCCCTTGCATTGAACGTGGCTACAACACACACCTTTCGCAACCGTAAGTGTTGCTTTGTGAGCGACATCGGAATTTCATTCATGAAGTTCGGTACTAGACCGCGGATCACTTTCCACCCAGAGATTATGAGATACCGTCCACAGACATTTTTCTTCAACTAACATTTTTCTTCAACTAATTAAAAGGGGGATGAATAATTTTGAGTAGCCAGCATCAGCAGACTGCGACTCACACTCCCAAGAAGCGCAGAGTAACGCGAGTGGACAGCCAGATTAGTCACGCTGGTGACGGACCCGTGCACGCAGCCACAATGGATCATGAGACTCAGCCTAAAGGTACCGAGATAAACCAGAAGGACCAGATCCGTGAAGATACCACTGACCGGGTAGAATTCGA
>VOMN01105347.1:0-20161 GCA_014899125.1 Orchestia grillus | reverse complement strand
TCAAAGGAAGCGATGAGGAACATTTGTGCCCCACTGCACACTCAACTTGGAAAATGCCATTGATTTTAAGAATGAACTAAACTTTACTCTTGACCCGTTGGATCACTATGTATTTTGAGCTTCTAACGGTTCTTCATATTTTTCAACAAATATCCTAACGCAAAAAATGATAATTCATCAACTTTAGTCCTAATGAACCGTATCCATGATAGAATAGAAAAATACTCATTTAATACCTGAGAAATGAGTTTCGAACTTCTACCCTACGACATTACTGAAGAGCATGCAAGCAAGTAAGCAAGATTATCAAAGATTTAGTATTGTACAGATGTAGTAAAGTGTAGGGAATATAAAACTTATCCGAGATGATATTCTTTAAATCGTCCCTAAAAAAGTGCAAGTCCCGTCATTTATGAGGGCATAGAGGCGCTAGCATTCATAAAAGCAATGTGGTGACCGAGTGCACATGTATGGCAGGCTCGGTGCAGCTGCAGCGGCTGGAGGGAGAGCTGGCCGAGCTGCTGAGCGAGCGAGCCGCCCACGAGGCGCACATGAACAGCCTCGACAACCAGGCCCTCAAGACGCGCTTCCTCACCAAGCTCCAGGACATGACCCAGGCCATCGAGGACAAGCAGGCCCAGGTCAGTGGGTCCACTCTACAGGGTACAATCTTAGCGTGATGAATTGTGCGGGGGGTTCATTGATGCATTTACAAACGTGAGCCCGCAAATCTCCAGGAATTACAGTCAATAGTTAGTTGCAGGTCTGGAAGTCTCTAATGAGCTATCAAGCTCCCACACATCCCCTCATTCATCAGGCATAAAAATCTGAGCGCTCGGTTTGGGTTAAATTCTTAAAATTACGATTTATTGTATATTTTTAAGCGTGTTTAAAACTATCGAAGCGTGTGCTTCCTTTGAAGCAGCTGTGTTGCTTTACCGCGCCTTAATTGGGACGAGGCAACTACTGTACAGGTGAAGGGGGAACTCTTAGAGGTCCTGTTGTGCGTGAGCGCTGCAGCGAGACGTACTGCTGTAGTATTCTTATTGGGCGAGGACAGGGCTCTAGAAACCTGGATATTGTTTGTCCAGGTACGACTATTTTGAAACTTTACATCTTACTCTCTTTATAGGTGTATTGGTGCGCCAGACTTTGCCTATTCAGCAGCAACACGTAACGCTTTGTCTTGGCTTGAGAGGGGTTTTTAGGTACCTGCCGCATGGCGGTTCTGAGGTCTGTAACGTTCTGTATCCTTTTCGCAAGTGGAAAGGCTTCATATGCGTCACCGGGAGCGATCGAAATTTACACTTAAATAAGAGATCCTGGAGCGCTGGTTATCAAAGGCGCACGGCTACGGCGTGCTTATGTACCTGAAATGAATGGTATTTCCCCAGGGAGACTGCCATGATCTCTCTGCCTCCCCAACGGTCTGACCGACACTGAGTGTGACACCGAATCATAAATAAAATGAATAGCTGAATTCAAAAATGATGATTATTTTTAGTGTTAAATGTCCGTTCTTCTTGACGATAGTCCTTGTTGAATTAAAATATACAATAACACGAAAGCTAACGCAGTAACAGAATTCTGTGGCTGCGTCCGGACGATCATCACCGTTTTCCTTGCTGGTTTTTTGATGTGGAATAATTTAGTGTCAGCCTAATGTGTGCCATTGACGCGAGTTCTAATATTCGTGCAGGTGCGGCGTATCCGTGCTACCCTCGGCCTGTAGTGCTGCAGCTCCGACCTCTGAGTGCTGTGAACACCCGCATGCAGGTGGCGGCGCAACGTGCGCTTCCAAAGGAAGGCAATACCAGAAACTTGTGATACAGAATGTAGGAGGAGAAAATATGGGATTGGTTTTCCATATCAGAGGTAGCGGTTGCTGTTTTAATTTAATTGTGCTTTTTTTGTGTTGGAGGCTTCTTTGATGTGGAATTTCAGGGAACGATAATTGTGGATAATAAACAGAAGCATTGGTTGTATGTGCTGTATTTACAGGGTATATGTAAAAGCAAGCACCAAACTATCAATAACATGCAGTGTGGAGACTAAAATCTCGATACAAGGAAGAGAATCAATAAAATTAATTTATTCCCTGACTGCGAAGTAGAGTGTGAGTGTGGCGGCCAAGTCAGCATGTGTCTAGTGGTGGGTGCTGCGGAGTCACAATCTAATGCATGTATCGAACGAGGCCAGAGCTAGCCAGAAAGACAGTCAAATTACAAGTGTCGGAATTGGCGATTTTTTGATGACGCCCTTGCATGTGCTTGGGCATTTGACCGGATCTCGATAGAAATGTCGATGTCTGTTCTAATTAAGTTGCCTAGCGCGGGCTACGTAGCACAAATGGTAGCACCAATGTGACCCGGGCCTGATTGCCCAAACCTCTTCAAAGAAAACCATCTTCTCGTAAACGACGAGGCTGATGTTCTAAACCGAAGGGTGGTTGCCCTTACTATTGAGATAATGTTGAAGGTATGAGAAGAGAGTTCATGAAACTCGGCTGTCCTGATGATTGAAGCTCAAGTTTCTATTTATAGGCTGGCCAAATAGGAACTTACTATGCACAATTAGTTTTTTAGTCAGGAGTGTCAACTGAAATCTGAATCTTGATCTTGAGGCTCCCCACAGGGGGCATAGGATAGGCTATAGGCAATAGGGTTAGGTTATAGAGGCTTGTCTATGCTATTCTAAGCACAGTGGCGTTTCCAGGAGGACACTGTCAGGTTACCTTAGCTTTAGCTAGGGCTTAGATACTTCTTTTGTGCTCGCTTTGTTTCTTTCTATTTTCATGCCTTAGTAGCGGATTATTCTTCATCTTTTCTTCCTCTTTCTTGGCTTGCTTTTCCTATGCGCCGAGAATCATGTGTAGGAACACACCTGTGCATAGCTTCCACGTTTTCTAAAGTTCATACTAAATGTTACATTCTTTTCGCCCTCTTAAGGTTGCAATCCATGTGGCCAGGGAGCTTTAAACTAATTCTAATCTTAGACCTGAGGTGGCAGAAGACCTGCAATTGGAGCCGTCACGATGTATCTCAATGAGGTAAGGCAATGCTCCAAGTCGTGGAGGTAGAGAGTCATGTAGGATGCGAAATTTATACTACTCTGCTACTTCCGCGCGGACATCGACAACATTCCTAGGTGGAAGTCGAATTTTTTTCCAACTCGAATCATGGAATGTAAGACGTTAAACTGGCACAGTTGTGTCGGTGGCGTGTGTTGAGTAAATTGCAGCAGTCTTTCAAAATTTGGGACAAATTCCTCAAGCATTGTGGCTCAATGCTGTTTTTAACTGTTTCTCTCTGAACAATGGCTGTATTCTTGTTAAGAATTTGTGAATTATATGCTATTTATTATGTGTGAATTTTCTATCCTGTTTAAAATTTTATCTGAGGTATATTGTCTTGAATCATTAATATAGAAGTTTATCATCGTGGGAAGGAAGAAAGTTCATAATTCCTGACCCAAGGTATTTGACCTGGTACAAGTTCTTCCAAAAGGCTGAGGGGGGAAGTAGTAAAAGTTTTGTCACAAAATAATTTTACTGCATGAAATTTCGTTGATTAGCCATAGAATTATAGTTCTCGTAGGAGTCGGCACGTGAGGTAGTGTTGTACATCGAATAATATTGATTCAGCTATTGATAGACCTTCGGGATTTCTATCTTTCGTGCCCATTTTTTCTTCTTTCAATTTTCGCTCTTCTTCGGTGTATTTTCTTTGTCTTTTCTTGTTCTTCCTTAACTTGTTGTTTCTATGCCCAGGGAATCTGGTGTGGGAACACACGTGTGCATACGTTCCACGTTTTCTACAATGCATGCTAAATGGTCCCTTCTTCTCACCGCTCTCTTGGTATCACATTTTATGTGGATACAGAGCTTTAAACTAACGAATAATCTAAGCTAATCTGTTGGTCTAAATTCAAGTACAAAGACACTTTCTACATGAGTTGCATTGACTGCATTGCAATGTTGAGTAACCAAAATATGTTTAGTAAAAGACCAATTTCAAATTCGAAAATGCCTAATTATAGAAAGGTCGTTAAATTTTTACAACGACAACATAGTGATTTTGCAGCATTTAATGCAGCAACGTGATGCAGAAAAACAAAATAGGGTTTCGAGATTTGGGCCCCCTAAGGGAAATCTTTTTTGGAGAGCGAAGATTCAGCAGTGATGTACTCGGTCGATGGGTGCATCCCTTGGGAAAAGATGAGTAAACTCGGAATTTCCTACAGCACTCAGGTGCTTAGTCAGTAATAATCAGGCGTTCAACGCCTTATGTGCTATAGTTACACCTGATTAAAATCAAGTTTAAATTATTTACTCAGCGCTATTTGGGGTTTCTGGATTTGAGACATCGGTGCTGCTGGGTCGTGAGCCAGACCCTACATGGGTCCGACCTATAGTTTAGTTTTTTAGTCAAGTACCTTAGCCGCAAGGAATTCAATCTCAACGAATGGACTATTTAGTGTGTAAAGAAAATGGGGAATCTATGTACAGGTGTATTCCTGCACAAGATTCCCTGGAAAATGAGCAGCGAAGAAAAAGTAAAGTGGGCACGAAAGATAGACGTCCCAAAGGTTTATCTATAGCTGAGGTAATCTAACAGTGCCTCTTGGGGACGCCAGTCCCCATGGCATAGGATAAACAAACCTAAGCCTATGGCCTATCGTATCCTCCCTGAGGGGGATCCAACCTATATTCCTTGACCTCCTGTTACTCTGGCCGTACCTTGGATTTCAAAGTAATAATAGTCAACCTTGATAATGGTTTCGACGCAAACATTAATTTTGGAATGCAAGGAAGGCAGATATACTTGCTTTCATTCTTCAGCAAACACATTGCATTGCCGCGCACGAGCGTTCACAAGAAATATATTCCTTATTGTGTTTTTTTTATAACTCCGTGACGAGCTAAATCATAGGTGCTGTGTGTGACTCTTCCTGCTAGGGGCTGATTTGCTTGAAAGTTTATGTTCATCACAATTTATTTGAAGAATTCAAGTAGGATGTAAATTTGTCCCTTCATTAAAGCATTTCATTCATGTGACAGATGCGAGCAATTTATCGCGAGTTTATTATTGAACTCGTACTCTTGCCCTAATAACGGACACACTAATTTCAAGAGCGAAATCTTGCAGATTTTCTATGCAAGAAAGTTCAACCAGTTTAAATCCCACAACCTGCTAAGAATATTTTATGCTGAACTTAAACTTAAAGCTACTAGATATATTTATAACATTGCAAACCCTTTTCAAAGGATGAAAGGACGACTAAGTGATTAAACGATAAAGTAGGGTTCTACTTGAGAATCGAAACCCAGTTAGAAAATGTGAAATTGTCCAACCTGACCTAAAACTCTTAAATGAAAATAAAATGAACGAGTAGGGAAATGATACAAGAAGCCTAAAAACAAATTCCATGCGGCACAATCTCCAGCAACGCATTAAGTGAACGGGAGTTCAAGTATTACGCTAACATCCTGCAATTACTGGTGAGAATCATAGTGGAAATTTTAGCTACGAATTCGAAATAGCTACGCAGGAGTATGCTGTCCATGAACTAATTTCCCAGAAATACACGTGCGTAAGAAAATGCAAAAAAATTCTCCAGTCAAGCTTGTGTACATAAGCAATGACAAAGTTTTCACGTTCTTACAACCCATATTTGTAGGAGGCAAGTAAGCTGCAGGACGGAATGCTTACCATATTTTTCACTGCAACTTAGGAATGATAACAAAAGCTCACGACAGCTTTTGAATTTGAACACGACATGAGCTGCTAACGCTATTAATGTACAAATCTATTGCCCAGTGTGCGCATATTTCTCAAACGGGGGACGGCGACTCAGCTTTGTGATAGCCATAGCCACGTTTGTTCAGCTAAGCCGATATCCCTTAGCACACAGCTGTAGCTATATGGATGACAGAAATTGTGTACAGATTAAAACTGCAGCACGAAAGAGGAAACTGCAATTGTTGGAACTAGCGATCCTTGAGATATAACATTAATTTAAGCACCAATTAGTTGTGTTCAGAATTTTCAGTTTCAGGTATTCGAAGTATGTGCTCTTGCGTCAAAGCCACGTATTTCGTAGACTTGTAGCTAAAAGTTTTGAACTCGAAGCAAATTTTTTTTGCTTAAAATATGCACGTCGTAGCCCTAGGATCTCTTGCATGTGTACAAATGCGAATGCGACGTTTGGGTTTTGAATTCGAATTGAGTTCTCCCGCAGAAAATACCTTCAAAAACTATTTTCATGCAGACGCAGAATTTTGTAAGGACTGAGAGTAATGAAAACGATTTACTTCGTGCAACTGAGGGGTGAAAGTTAAAGTGAAAATTGAAGTAGAATGTTGTCTATTTTGTCAGTGTCTTATGATGATAACATTTTGCGAACGTACGTACGTACTTCGAACATTCATATTTTCATTTTTTAACGTTATTAATGACTGCAATTCTGCGAAGGTACAGTTCTGTACACATATTAAAGTTCCTCTTCAAAGACATTTTCAAAATCCCTCAACTTACTGGTCGTTCACTTCGCATTGGCGTGCGAATTACCCAAAGTTAACTTTCGAAAGATTCACGCGCGGGTTCGCATTTTAAATTGCTTTCTGTCACTCCTCTAACTCAAGTTGCGGAGGCTGTCTCGGAAATGTGAACACGAGAGAGAATATGGCTGCACAACATCGCCTCAAAAACTGAAGTATCGTCACTCATAGTGCTCTACTAACCAAGCGATGATGAACCACACACAGCATGATACATCAAGCCTAAATGGTCAATAACTTATATTAATTTATGAAATAGATTTCATCCGGGATTGCTGCTCTCGTCATCCGACCTTTTTGAGTGTTCTTCAGCCAGACTTTTGATCAGTTCCAATGGCAAATGCCTTCGTAAGCACTCGATCGAGCGGGGGTCATTTCTCTGAGCTACGTATTGCATCATCTCGCATAGAACCTGGATTCCTATTATCTTCTCTTCAGACCAGGAAACTTTACTGGCAGATGAAAGCGAATTATTATGCTCAAGAGGGCCTGCCTTTAGCAGTGAAATTTCAGAGACTGTTGAATTTTGACGTTGTTTACGTTGTTCCACACCATCTTCCGGCTCACGCAGCGATGCTTTTGTTTCTTCTTTGGAATACATTGAATGGGGTTTCTGTTCCAATGCAAGCAGCTTTCTCTTTCCGTGTTGAAGTATTTTCTCCATAGGGTCACTGAGTAAAGTGTTAGCTTGAGTCACGGGTCCGAAAATAGCTGTGGTGACTGGATGGTGCACGTCAGCTCCACCGATCACGTGTCTCTGTGACCAAGTCTCGGTGTCCAAGCCAGTCTCAGACACCACAGAAGAGTAAGGCGATAGTGGCTGGATAACCGCCCTCTGCTCTTGGTCTGTCGTTCTCATCAGCGAGTTTTCCGAAGCCGTCGTTGTGTCTAAACTTAGCGTTGCTTTCGCCACTAATTTCTTGGCTTCTGATATCGCTGAGAGCAGCCTGGGCAGAGTTACTAGGTAACCTTTCTCTCCTTGGCGGAAACGGAGGTAGCGTATCAGGAGGTGTAAGTATTTCTCCCTACATTTAGTTACGAGCTCTTCATTCTCAAACTTATGAGTAAATTCGACGCCATGAAGCAAAGTTAAGAGATGCAACATGGCGAGAACTCCTTCATCTTCGACGTCAAGACAAAAGGCAGAACAAAAATTGATTAAGCTGTGATGAAACGTTGCATTTTTGGTTAACTTTGCTATAGTGTCAGCTGTCAGGTGGGGAATTTTGATGGCTTCGATACAAGCATCCCTCGGCCAAGAATTTGTCTCCTTATTGAAGTTGTAAAGGACGGGAAATAGGACGAGAGCTCCTTTAGTGTCACCGTTACAAATGACTGCGCGATCTACTTGCGGTAAAGAGAGGTAATCTTTATTAACACGACAAAATGTTCTTAGTTTTTCAGTGATATTTAAGTAAACGTTGTATGATGCTTCCACTGTATTTCCTGTACAAAATTTAGAAAAACTGTTCCCTGAAAAAGCAGTGCTCTGCAATTCTAGAAGCTGATTGATAGTCTCTCTGTCAGCATAACTCAAAGGATGATTTTGTGAACAGGTTTTTACAGTGGTACCTCGAATGCTTTCATCCGGAACCAGCGTGCACTCTCCCGCGAGCGACACAACGAGACTCAACTGGGGCGATGGCCATGAAGGAAATTCGTCACTGAATTTGGCGTTGCTGGACTCATTGCACTTGCGTGGCTGCTTTTTGTGTCTCACGTTATCGTTTGACGTGTATTTTCTTCGCTTACTTGTACGGTCGTCCGATTGATAGCTTTGAGATTCGAGGCATGGATTTATATTTTTTGATTGAAAGTCTATCTCTTCGTCGCTCACATCCTGATGATCTTTTGTCATTCTTTTCTTCCACAGAACAAGCCTCTCCTCATCGGTCATCACCCAGGAAACTTTCATTCCATTTTTGCGGCACTTCTCAAATCTGCAGAACCGACATCCTTTCCGATTTTCTTTGCTCACTTCACATGTCTTATTCCCTACACAACGGAATTTCTTCCAATATTTACCTTGCACTGACCTACGAAAAAAAGCCTTGCAACAATCACATGCCGTGCCGCCGAAGTGCATACTTTTGGCCACGTCCCCACACACCCCACAGATCTTCGCTGCTGTTCCGGAGGATCCAAGCGACTTCGGTGGGGAGTCGCTGATCGTTGTAGCAGTTGCTTTACTCACACAGGTTGAAGCATTTCCTTGAAGCTCATCAAATTGTTCGATGGAGTTATTAGGTTCAATCGTTTGGCTGCTAGGAGCACTTTGAGCTTGAACAGACGACACCGGAGGAGCACAGAAATCTTGTGCATCAAAGACTGGCCAGAATGGTGCCGGAGTCTCGGTGCTGGCCGGACCGCTATGAGAGGCTTCAGTTTGGTCGATCGTCATCTCGGCACCAGCGGTGAACTGACTCTCGCTGTTGTCAGGCCCTAGATGAACTTGATAGCCCCCAATGTTATTGTCGATTGGGCTGCTGAAGTATCTCCTTTGATTGTAACTTTGATTTACTGCTCTTCCTATTTGGTTTGAATCAACAGCTGGTATTGAGTTTTTCGGGTTTGGTAAATTGGTTGACTGAGAAATGATAACGGTGGGGGATGGATTTTGAAGTGAATAAGTCGACAACGATTGATTCATGGGTTGGGATTCATTAAATAATACTGGTAAAGTGTTTTGGGACCCAGCAGAGCTTGCTTCCAAAAGCTCAACACTAGTAAGTCTGTTTGGAGCGCTGAGCAGCGGAGTGCAGGCTTCTATGCCGTTTTGAAAAGAACCATTTTCCAGTGAATCATTCTGCACCGTCACAAGCTCCTTGCTGTGTAATGGCAAGACCTGATATTCGCAACCGCTTGCACTTTGCCCTGAAGAATGATTCACCGCTATTTTTCCACTCAATTCATTATGAGGAAAAAAATCTGGATTGCATTGATTAGCGAGTGCACCATTGTGCTTTGATGAATGTGTAAAATCGTCGAAAAATGTGCAAGACTGATCTTGCACACTATTTTCTTGTTGAAAAATGTTTTCATCCAATGGTAAGTTCATCAAGTCTGCAATATTGCAGTTCTCTAAAACGGTCTTGGCGAGGTCATCGATGCCCCCGATGCCTTTAGGATTCTTTCGGGTTTCATAAGACCCGTAAAAATCATTGACTTCATCGTATGTTTCTCCCTGAAAATTTAATTGTTCCTGGGATGTGTCATGGCACGGTGAGATATTCGGCCAAGCAGAAAACGAATTCGTTTGATGGCAGATCAAAGTCAATGGCAACTGTGAGGTATAACTTGGAGCAGAAATTCCTAATTGAGGTGAATTACCGGCGTCGAGCACGGCGAAGTTGGCTTCAATCGCTCCGAGGTGTTGTGGTTGAGCTTCTAGAAATTCTGAAGAGTCGCTGTGGCAAGAGGCGCTCGTGGACTCGGCCACGAAAGAAGGCAGCGAGCCCACATCGGAAAACACTTCAGTTTTTGCCGAAATTTCCTCGACAGTTACAGGGATGAAGTTTTTCGTGAACGAGTAGTGGGCCCAAGGGTTACTCTGTTGTGCATTTTTATCTCTGTCTCCAAAATCCATGATTTGTTCGTATTTTGTACGAGTAATTACAGTTAAATGATGGAGATGGCGTCAAATGGTGGGCTGCAAAGCTACTCTTCTTAGATGCGACGACTTTCTTCTATTCTTCCATCGCTCACGGATGTGGTCCTGAAAAAGACAATTTAGTTATTGAGCGAGTCAATATCATAAACTCAATAGATTATTCGAAAAAGATTGGTAGTTTTCAGTCGCGTTAGATTGATTAAGAGCGCAAGAATATATCTACAAGACGGCGGAGCAGCGTCTTATTCTTCTCCACATGACTTACTTTTTACACTCACGTGGAGTGATCACTGCAAGCAGGGGGAATTAAAAGCACGATCAGCGGAACAGCGTGGGCAACGCGTGAGCCTGACGCGATCAAAAATAATATCCTTTTTGACCCTAGATGATAAATTTGTCCCCAGTCAAATAGTATGTATCGCGGTATAACTGAAAGAGCTATTGAACCATATATGTCCTCTGCCAAAAGATTATAATTGTACGCGATATTTTTTATGAAAACAACGTAGACATGCTATACTAATGTTTCTCTTACATAATAAAGAATTCATTATTATATTATCTTTCGCAAGTAAATTAATTCAGGGAATAAAGGGTTAAAGATTCCGATTTCAGTCCTCAAAAGTACAGCATTTTGTACATGAAGGTTTGTAAGCAAGAAGGTAAACATATTCGATGTATATTGTTGTGCAGAGTTTGATAAATAATATTCATCCTACCTAGAAGAATCACCAACTCCGGCTATCTCTTTTCGAATTGAATTCAGAAAACTCCATTTCGTTTCAAAATTATTCACACGCGGATGAAATTTCTTTTCTATTGCAAGTTGCATCAGTTAAAAGAAAGCATCACTGAACTCTTCATCAGACCTGGGGTGACACCGAGTCACTGATCGCCTGCAGTTATTAATTTGTAATCATATCTCGTGAAGCGTATTGCTTTTTACACCTTTCACCTTGCGTAGAAAAAGTAACTTCGGAGGCCGAGAACTTGTGAGACTGAGCTGTCGACCTGCGAGTGTTGACTCGAAACCTGCTGGTCTTCCCGGCTGTTTCACGTGGTCACGGACTGCGCATGGCCTCCACTACTCCCAGGTGCACGAGCGGGTACCGGCTTGGTGGGTAGTGACTGTCATTGCGTCCAGACAGTAGTTACCAGGCCCTGAAAACCCAGTATGTTTTAATGTCAAATTGATTAAAAGATAGTTTATTTTTTGTCGGTGATCCCGTGCGCGGTAGAGGTAAAGAAATGTGACACTTCTATCGTGATGTCACAAATTTTGAAGAGCAAATTCCCTAAGATGCATATTTCTGGGTAGAACAGTGATAACTGATCTAAAGCAGTTGCTCCCAACCCATTTTGGCCTTGCCCTACCTAATCACCTCTAAAATTATGACTTCATATTATCATTCCAAATAATTCTGGAGTTATTCATTAATTGTTCATTCGATGGAACCCGATGGTTTCTTAAACATGTCGGTTGAGTAGAACAATTACGAACGTCTGGAAATTGGTAACACTGCGACGTTTCAATTCGTCTATTGAGCGTTTGATTATTGACATTTAGGATGACACAATTAAGCGTTTGATGGTGAAATTTGGCTATTAGTGATAATATCTGAAACCACAAATAGAGAAAAGTTCTTGTTTTGCATTCCCAAGCAGAGAACGCTCGCAATATATGCAACTGCTTCCGCTGCGTGATCCATAGATGGTCTCCTTACTTGTTCGCTGTAGAGATGAGACACAGTAATAGTACTATCGCATGGTACATGTACTATAGAATAAAATACTATAGACATGAAGGCTGTAAGTCATCATGGGACGAAAAAGAATATGGACTTCAGAGCGTTTAGATACGTAGTAGACAGGGGAACAGCTACAACTACATCGATTTTGATCACGAACATTTTTCTTCAGCAGTAAATTGATCATAAGTAGTAGTAATACGAGAAGTGGTAACATAACTTGCTACTGCAGCGGAACTAAAGCCGCATTGCTCAGAGAAAAGAATTGATCATAAAGGTGAGCGGGAAAGTTAGTGGGTCCCTTTTAGAACTTTGTGTGTTCATAATTCTTTTCTATTTTTGATAGGACGATTTATAAGCATATCAAAGGGTTACGGATAGGGTTTCCACAGGGACCTACGTTTGCTAATATTTTTATGTGTCATCATGAAAAAACTTGGCTAAAGCAATATCCTAATAATTTTGAACCAATATTTTACAAACGTTACATAGACGTTACTTTAGTTCTCTTTAGTCTCAAATCACACCCGCACTTATTTAGCCAGTACTTTAGCCAGTCAGCTTCCCGATGTCAAATTCACTTTAGATTTAGAAAGTGATAATAAACAAAATTTTCTTGATGTCAATGTCCAACGCTCGATTAACCAATTTCATATTCTCTTTATACAAAATAACTCTTTTGGATTGGGTCTTAGTTATTTCAGTTTCTGCTGTCAACAATTCAAATTAAATAGTACGTTAACATTGATAAACCGTGCTTATCACATTTGTTGAACTGAACCGACATCCATGCAGAATTTAGTTGTCTGCATTCGTATTTAAAAAAAATGGCTATCCTCGTAAAGGAGTCTCTCTTTTAATAAATAGATTCTTGAATAAAGTTTCTTAGCAAAACCATCATATCTAGAAATCTGATTCCAACTATGTTAGTTTACCCTTTTCCAGCCAACAATCAGAAAGGGTGAAAAAAGACATTTTAAAATTTTATCCGAATTTTTTCTTGAACTTTTATTTCGTAATCATTTCCGTAAACAAACGCACTGTAGGATCATTTTTTCATTTTAAATATATGCTGCCGACTAGATAGAATCTTCCCTCATCTACAATTTTAGTTGTGCGGATTGTGCATCGCAATACGTGGGCTCCACCCACCGAGCACTTTCTGTGAAGGAATCTGAACATGTTTGTCGGAATCATCGAACTGGTCGTTTTCTTGGCTCTCCTGCACATTCCTGCATTAGACTGAACTTCACCAATGATTCTTACGATCAACCTATCAGTATTGATAAATTTAAAATATTAGATGCATGTTGTGAAAATTTAGATCTTTGTATCCCAGAGTCTGTACATCTGCAAGCTAAAGCATTCCCCGGATGAAATACTGAGTGCATATCCTAACTAGACTCTATCTAAGTTTTAACCCCTGAGTTTTTATTTATTTATTGTTGCCATTTCTTTTCATATCTGAGTTTCTCTCTTTAAGTTCCAAATCTTTTTTATCAAATATTTTCTTATTATCATTTCAGATTCTTTGTTGATAATAAGCTTAGAGCTCGAAACGTTCAAATTAATTTTTTTAAGATTTATTTTTTCACTCACCTTTATTTACAGGGATTTTTACATCTTTTTGAAAACCAGCAAGACTTCAATGAAATATGGCAGGCGTTTGCTTCTTCATTTGAGTACTGGCTGTTCACTTGTCGAGTTACAAATGAAGTAGTTAGTCAAGCCTTGAAAACTACACTCAACACTTGAGTATGTATGCCAAAACATGACGTAATCCAAGACTCGAAGGTAAAAGTCAAGACTCGAAGACGTAAGTATAAACGAAAGTTCTTTGGTGTAGCCCTCAAGAAAGTTATTGCAGCATTGAAGTGATGTCTTTACGTGTTGTAGCCCAGATCAAATTTTATGTAGATTTTATTTCTGGATAAATGAAAGAGAGGTCTTTAACAGTCATGTGTATTCATCTCAAAGTTTCTCTGCAAACCGGACTTCTCAGCGAGACTCGTAGTTCGATGAGCTTTCATTTTTCTTAGGCAAACTCTTACTTCCAAAAAAAGCGATCGCTTGCGAATGCTTAATAAAATAATTTCTACAGAATAAAAAATTATCTATCACGATTTTGGACGATTAGGTGAAGCACAGTTTGGAACAATAATACATTACAAACGCACTGAAACACCCGTTCAATTGTATACTAGGAAAAGAGAAACGTGTACTCATGATAAAATGGTTTCAACTCACATCAACCAGCTCGGGGTCATTTACATACAGAATTCTTATGGTAGAACCGACGTTTTACACACACCCTCCAACAAACGAATATGTAGAGTTTACAAACAAAAGCATAACTTTCCAAAGCTTGTAATTCAATTTTGAAAATGATTCCTGCTTTGAAATATTGATTCGTTTGTATATATGTTCTGAGTGAAAGCTTTTAAATCAAAAATTAAAATAAAATATCAATTCTACTTACATTTCCTTTTTTTTGTACCGTTCATTCCCATGCAAGTATGTGTGGTATTGGGATACTGGTGAACAGCGTCGATGTTGAAGACTTAAATTAACATAAAATTGCATAGTTTGTGCACCACCAGAATATTTTCTTATCAGCAGCAGCTTGTGAAAGGACTCATGGTTGTGATTCCTCTGCATGTACATAGTAATGAATTTTGGCTTCAAAGTTAATTTAGTTTTGGTTGAATGATTCACATTCATTTTATGTCATGTGTAGATGAAAAGTTAGGACAACAATTTGACTCACAACGTCACTCTTTGCACCAGCGTTTCACTTCGAGTCTGGGAAAATGTTCAACACAAAATTTTAAATTGTCTTCAAGGAAGTTTATTTCCCCGAAATCACATACACGGGAAATAAAATTGTTATGAGTTATAACGATCTTAATTAATTTGCGAGATTTGGCAAGCATTTTGAGCAACAGCGAATCAGCGTCTCTGAAGGGGCATCACTACATGAGTGCAACCATACAGAGAGCAACATTAATTTCCCTTCACCACTACATGACTGCAACCATACAAAGAGCAACATTAATTTCCCTTTACCACTGCATGACTGCAACCATATATGGAGCAACATTAATTTCCCTCCTATTTATGGGCACAAAAGCACGACATAACCCGACCGTATTATTTGATATATTGTCGGTATGTAAGTCAGCGGGCATGCATATATGGCATAAAAGTAATTCTAACCAAGCGGTTGAAGTCAGTTTTCACTGGTGAACACAGAATGCTTTAACCCATCGTCGACCAACGTTATTTTCGCGACTGGAACGTCAATGAATTGCGTCAGCTGCCCATGTTAACCCAAGCCAGTTTCACGACTTTTTCGATTATACTTTTATTATAAAGAACATTCTAAACTGCTTTTTGTACAAATTCGATACGAGTAATAAGTAACTAGGGGTTCAAAAGTGATGTAATTTTTCTAAAATATTTGTTTTCAAGGTCATTCATTGTATTCGATTTTTTTAAACTGTTCTCAGACGCGTACACTAGGCTAGTATTGATGAAAAAGGGTTATTTGAATACTTGAGGCTTGTGTACCGGCCAAGTATTTGCAGTATACGCATCCAATAGTGAAAAAATATTTGTCAGCAATTCAAAATTGATGGACAAAGCAAGTTAGCAGTTCCAGGAAAATAAAAAAACAAATATTTAGAAGTATGTACGTCCGTAGATAACTTTTACTCGGTAGACTACAACTGTCGGAGAAGTATGTCAATTACAGACACTTAAAATATCGTCCACATAAAAGTATTTGTATAACGATAATACTTAGTGTTATATTCTACAAAAAAATCTCACGTGAACACGAGCTTAACGACCTTCATTTAAAATGTCTAGAAGCCTTCCTCAATTCACAACACCGGAATTTAAGCAGCAAATGAAAGACATCATTAATAACAATGCTAGGGAATCCATGCAGGCACGTGGAAGAGATCGCAATTAATGCACGGAATTTTTCAGATATATTCTCTCCAAAGACATCGATCACGTCTTGCGTGTTGAGAAGAAGTCAGCTCATTTCTGGAAAATCAATAAGAATTACTTCATCAGATATGAACAGTTCTAACGCAAGCTCAAATTCTAACAGAAGATTACACGATGTAGTTTTTCAAAGATGAGGAACTTTTCGGGGAGACGAAAAATTTCACAGATAAAAAATTTCTTTATTGACCAATTCGAAGTTTCAAAAACGATTTTTGAGGCAACCGTGATGGTTTTAGTGATTGTCAGTTGTAAATGATACCTACGTGATGCTTGTTCACTAAATTGCGCAGTGTATGAGAGTCAACAACACTGCTCGCACTGACGTCCTGCAGCAGCTACCGAGCACTGCACATACAAAGCACGCAATGGAAAGCCCTTCGTGGTTCGGCACGGCTGAATAGTTTTCATTAAGAGCGGCTGAAACTTTCCACAAACCTCTACCTATTCTGTCTTTCTGACTAGAGCATCCATAATTATCTAGAATTTTGGTCGTCCAAGCGGAGGTATCGGCGCTGCTGCATAATTGATTAGATATATATTGATACGGACATGGAAAAATTATAATTGTTAGTATTTGGCCGAGTAGCTCCCCAGCTCCACTCCTGTACCAGGTGCGGAGTGCTACAGAAACCCAATCTTAATAAACTCCACAACAATAAAAATTATTTGAAAGCTGCCATCACCACACAGCGTCTCGTATGAACGAGGACGAACTAATTCGAGCTTATTGGAACCTGTTAAGAGGTTGTAATCGGCGGCATTGTAAGAAAATATTCTAGAAAAGGGATCAAATTTTATAGTTGTGTGTTACATGTCTTAACTACGAAGTTATTCTTCGTCGTATTTCTGCAAAAATAAAATCATCTTCAAATACTGTATTTCACTCACGATGCACGAGTTTGAGGCATGTATGAAAAAGACACTATAACGATTTTCCAGTGCAGGTATAAAAATCAAGTTCTTAACTTCCAGACCCGTGATTTTTTTTTTGGTCTCCAAAATTGTTTCCAAGTTGAATGGCTTCATTTCAATCACTTACAAATTGATAATTCAAAAAATATTCCACAGGTAAAAAGTATGTAAATTTTAATTGTTAACATTACCCATTTCTCTTAGGGAGTTCCCAATCCTTTCTATAGTCTGGATCACCTCGGATTAAGGTTCAACTCCGAAGGCAAAGATTCCCGCAATAATTCTATGGTACGGGGGTCATCACTCTCCACTAGACTTTGAAGCACCTCACACAATACCTGAATACCTACTTTCTTTTCCTCAGACCACATCACAGTGTCCTCTTCAGTACCTCCCTCTTTTCGAGTTGCTTTCCCATAGAAGGCGACACCGCAGTCAGTACCCGAGTTAATATTTTCCTGCCCAACACTGGCTTTCCTCTCCATCTCTTCATCGGAATTGAGAAGAGCACTTTCTAGTTTCGTATCCAAGCTGTTTTCATGGAGTTGATGCCCATCAGGCATCAACTTACCATCCTCATATCTGAGCATCTGCTCAATAGGGTTGAGCAACAAGGCGTCAACTTGAGTTTTGTGTCCAAATATGGCGTTGGTGACTGGATGGTGCATTCTTGCATGGTCTACCTCCTTGCCATCAGCCTCCCTGACGCTCGACACCGTCACAGAAGAATAAGGTGGCAGTGGCTGAGCAATCAAATCCTTCACTAGTTCCACTGTTTCGATCATGTTTTTGGCGAAGTGGACGGAAGACGACATATCAATCTGTGTTAGTTGGCTTATTTTCGCAAGTTTCTTTGCTTCTGGGATTATTGCGAGCAGTCTTGGAAGAGTTACAATGTACCCTTTCTCGCCTTGTCGGAAGCGGAGGTATCGAATCAAAAGATTTAAGTATTTGTTTCTACATTCAGCTACTGATATTTCATTCTCCAATTCATGGGGGGATTCGACATCGTAAACAACACTTAAGATTAACATAATTGCGAGTACTCCTTCATCTTGGACGTCTTTGTTGTAGTGCAGGCAGAAATTTATGAATTTCTCGGCGGAGCTAGAAGAGCTGGTGAATTTTACTAATATATCAGATGATATGCATGGAACTTTAATTGAACTCATACATGATTTTCTAGGCCATGATTTTGAATTTTCATCAAAATTGTAGAGGCCGTGGAGTATAAGCGATGCAATGAAACCATTCCGAAAAAGGACAATTTGATCAGCTCTTGAAAATAAACGTAAATCCTCATTTTCTCGAAGGTATGAACTAAGTTTTTCGCATATATTGATATGTATATTATATATTGCTTCCACGGTATTGCCTTCGCACACCTTTGAAAACCTGTTTCGTGAGAAAACTGTATTTTGATTATGAATTAATTTGTTGATGGCTCCTCGATCACCGTCGCTGAGGGGATGGTCCTCTGAACACATGCTTAAGCTGGTGCCAGAAATACTAGTGTCTGGCACTAGTCGACTTCCTCCAGCCAGTGTAATAATGAGATTTGGCGGTGGTGTTCGTGGATGTTCACTTTTACCGCTGGTGCTATTACATTTACATGTTGCGCTGCTTCTTCGCTGCCTTCGAAAAAGAAGTTTGTCTTTGGACTCTACAGACTGCATGAATCGATCCTCATGATCGGAATTATTTGTATGACCGCTAGGACTTCCGGAATATTTCCTGTTCATATACGAACAATGATTCATTGCGCCCAGCAGTGAATTCACGTGATCGTCGTTTTCATCTTGCTGGTGTTTCGTCAGTCGTTTCTTCCACAGTACGAGTCTCTCTTCTTCCGTCATTACCCAAGATATCTTCATGCCATTTTTGCGGCATTTGGCAAACCTACAAAACTGACAACTTCTTCGATTTAATTTTCCTATAGCACACGATTTATCTCCTGAGCAGTTAAATTTTTTCCAGTATTTACCTTGCACTGACCTACGAAAAAATGCTTTACAAGAATCACACGCCATGCCACCGAAGTGCATACTTTTTGCCACGTCCCCACACACCCCACAGGTCTTGGCAGCTGGTCCCGAAGATGCAGCAGACAACGGTGACGAAGAGCACCCACCATTCATTCCATCGCCTGCGCTCGTTGACATGCTCGACAAAACGTCAACACGAGGGCGATCGAATGTATAATTTGGCCGGTCAGCTTCACCAACTTGACTTTCATATAAATTTGATGTCTGAGGCTTGGAAGACTTGGAACTTACAAAGAAGTCTGTTGAACCTGGTAGGCGCTTGAATTTCAAGATAGGTGCCTTTTTATTCAGGCCGTCTTCAAAGAATTGTGCTTTAGACCTCGTTTCCTGCGGATCGCAATAAGTCTCTTTCACTGAGTTCATGGAATTTTCAGGTGTTGAAATAAAACGATAGAGCTGCATATTTTTATTACCTTTGCGATTAAAGACGTGGCTCTCGGAAACAGATGCCTCGTTGGTTATAAGTTCTGATGAGTTCAAAGGCATATCTGTGTTTGTACTGCTCGTGTTAGATCCAAAAAATGAATTGGATTTCATTTCCTCGTGGTTCAAATTCCGCTCGTGATCCACTGATGGTGAAGTATTGAGACTCTTACTTGGTACTCCAACTAGAGGAGGGTTTCGAGGCGCGGAGAAAGTTATGCTTCCTAGCTCCGTGCCAGGCAAGCCACTTGCGACATCAAATGGACGGACTCGAGGTTCCTGGGGGCAGTCTTGAGAATTTACACCTTTAGTAGTGAAAATTGGCACTTCTTGATTGCTGACCCATGGCTCTGTATAAACAGCATTAGTGGTAGTGCGCTCTGAGGGAAGACTACGGTCCCGCGCCTCGCTTGCATTCATCGGGTCACCATGAGAATATCCTTTGTGACAGCTGCAGGTTTTCCGCTTACCTCCATTTCTTAAGGATTCTGTTGGACGTTGGTCTTTGAAGGCGTATGACTCTCCTTGGATATTGTTCTCAAGCATATTTTCATCTAGCGGTAAATTCATCAAATCATCAACACTGCAGTTTTCGATGATGGTTTTGGCAAGCTCATCGAAGCCAGGCGAGCTTTCGCAATTTATATTCAACTCGTTCGAATCAGAGTTTTTAAGATAGGTGGCTTCACCAGGCAGAGTTTCGAGAAATTCGTCACGGTTTAACTCACTGCGAGGAAAAGATCTTGGGCGATCAGAATAACCATTTTCTGGCTCATGGTTTTGTCTGTAAAGCGACTCCGTGTTCTCATACACAGCGAAAGCTTCCGCTTCGTTTGGAACATTGTTC